>JAJMHH010000182.1:0-10245 GCA_030582955.1 Osmozyma tolerans | reverse complement strand
AAAAAAAAAAAAAAAAAAAAAAAAAAATTGGCGAAGACCCCAGAGCGCACTATATATAATGGGAAAGTGGGTCACGTGAGCTGCAATTTAATGGTTTCTAGGGCTTACTAGTTGCAAGCATATTTGGGAAGGGTTTCTTATTATTTCTTTTAAATATTTTTTATTTATTTTGTTTTTGTTTTTTTCCGTATATTCTCTTATTCTAGTTTTAATTTATGTACTTAGAATAACGGCCGTATTTGGGATAGAGAATTTTTGGCAAATTGAGCCTATTATCCGATCCTGGACTCTAGTGCATTTTGACGAGTGAGCGAATGCGGCTTCGGAAAAACAATCATTAGATCTACATGCGGTCACTATTGAAATAATGTGATGAGCTGTGGCTTTCTGATTCTGAGTAATATCTTTTTCGACATTCTTTTTTTTTTTTGTTGTTGTTGTTTTTTTTCTTTTTGCCATCGGTTTGTCTCTTTCTTCTGTGCTTATCACTGTGTATGTTATCAACGTGGTTTTCGCACGACCCCGCCAAATACCCCCACATATCGTGATTCTCCCGATCTCAACGTGAACACAGCAAGAGAAAAATGGGAAAACAAAAATTATCAATGGCTTCAGCGGAGCCTGTTGAATTGGATGCAAGTGGAAATGAATTGAAGAAAGAAACATCCGCAGAAGCGCCCTCGACCTCCGAAGATACCACGGAAGCCACAGAGACTAAGGAGTCCTCAGAGACAAAGACCGAGTCCAAAGAACCTGCTGAATCGCAAAAACTAGCCAATTCAAAGGACACCAAGTCTAAGCAAGTCGCTGAAGATGATGACACCGAGAACGTTGACTTGAATGACGATAAAGACGGCGGTGAAAGCTCAAAAGTGTCTGTGGACAAAGATACCGCCACCAAAGCGTCGCCAGCGCCTGAAAAGACCATATCCAATGAACTGAGCACATCAAACTCCCTGAAAAAGGCCTCCATGACAGAGAATTCAGGCTCAACCGAAAACGAGGGTCCACAGCGTCCACCACGGCCACTTTCTCCCGTGTCCCGTGTCAAGAAAGACCTTAAGGAGGCGTTCCCTCAAATTGAGGATAAGTATATTCAAGCAGTCGTTATTGCTTCTCAAGGCCAAGCTGACCCTGCCTTCAATGCCTTGCTCTACTTACTGGATCCATCATTCGTTCCAGAGACCATCGCCGCTCCACAGCCCCCACAAGTGCCCCCTAAGAACAGAGTCAGTGACGATGAGCTCTTGGCGAGACAATTGCAGAAGGAGTTTGAGAAGGAGGACAGAAGACGTCGTGCTGCTTCTAACAGACGTCGGAATGTGCCACCGCCACCAGAAGAGGATGACGAATCCCCTGATGAATTCGATCAAATCAAGGAAACCTTCAATCAGGGCTTTGAGGAAGCCAAGAGCACAATCAGCGGATGGATGACTGGGTTCCAGAAAAAGTTTGCTCAGGATGAATCAGCAGGTGATAACAGAGGCCAAGGCTCAAAGCTCTTTGGCGCCTTGGGTGGATCATCTTTTAACAACACTCAGCCCTCGAGAAAGTTTGACGACGACCCTGAGATCTTAACCTCTGATTTCCACAATAAGATCGACTTGCAAGATGACGACAAACCACCTCGTTTGCCTAAACGTGGTGCAGAGAGGGATACAAAATGGCAGCCATTGAACTCTGATGTTCCTGTCAACTCCGACGCATTCTTGGTGACGGATCTGGAGGACGAAGAACCTGGCAAAACCAAAAAGTAGCTTCGTTTGATGAATGTGTATTGTTCAGGGATATATAAACTACGATTGACTGATAAAGATTTTTTCATCATTTGTTGTAGTCATTTTTTGTTATTGGTTTTTATTGTTGTATTTCTTATTTTTCATTATTCTTCTTGTCTTTGGCTTTCTTATATATAATCTCTCTTTTTTTTTTTTTTTTTTTTTTTTTTTTTTTTTTTTTTTTTTTTTTTTTTTTTTTTTTTTTTTTTTTTTTTTTTTTTTTTTTTTTTTTTTTTTTTTTATTCTTGAATTTTATTTTTTTATTTTTTTCAGTTATTTAGTTATTCGTTAGAGTAGCAGCAATATACACAAGGGAAGACGCTGCCTCGTAGGTATTTATTCAAACAAACAGGGATGTTTGAAAATAGACCTCTTGTTTTCATTCGTGCATTCATTAGTAATTCCCACCTCCAGCAAATCAGGATGATACTTGGCCCAATTAATCAGAGGCGCAGCAATAACGGAATGAGGAGATGGTAACAGAGACGGAGTACAAATCAACCGCACATAGAAGTCCACCAAGTCCAGCTTGGAATCTGTAGAAGCGGCATTGCGAAGGCGAGAAAGCCTATTCAAGTCTGAATTGATCCGGTCTCTGGTTTGGGCCAATAACTCTCTTGACAGAGACAAGGCAATATAATCGGAGTTCAGTTCTAGACTGTGAGGACATGCGTCGGTTTCTGAAGCAGACGCGCAGCTTGCGTGCTCGGCTGAGCACTGGCGGGAGTCCTGTTGAACATCCTCGTTATCTGATTCGTAGTCGTCATCTTTTGGAGTCAAAAGGGGCAGATTTTCGTAATGTTGATTTTTGGATAACTCGAAAGAGACTGATTTTGCTCGATGGCGGTTATTTTGGAGGTATCCTTGATGAGGGGAAGGAGGATCTTCTGGGGACAGTGAGCAAGATGGAGTAGATGGCGATGGAGACCGCTGTTGTACTGGTTGGAAATATCCAGATTTATCTTTCTTTGCCATCTTCTGTTTATTTGTGATATCCTCCAATTCAAGTTTTCGTTTTGGGTATATTTCATCTAGACTGGCGGCCATGGTGGATTGGGGTATATGGCGTGGAAAAAAGTGGAGGGAAAAGGAAAAAGAAGAAGTGGCTCACGGAAAGAGGAACACGGTGGATTCGAGAGCAATCAAGCTTCGGGAGCTTAATCTATAAAATTTTCGAAATCTGATTTTTGTTGGAGGGGATATGGCAAGTTTTGTGTGTGAGCAGACACGCCGACAATAGACGATTCGATCAAGAAAAAAAAAAAAAAAAAATGTAATTAAAAAATGCAACTAAGAAGTATAAAATTGAAAAGGAAAGATAATGATGAAATTAATTATTTTCTGGAGATCGCTTTGATGATAGTGGCGAAAAGTATGGAGCCTAAATATTAGCGGTGGCGAACTTTGGAAATTTTTGTGGTGAGTGGCGTTGGAAGATTCTTTTGATGTAGTAATAGGAGCGGCGTTGTAGAAAGGGACAAGGAGGGCAAAAAAAAAAAAAAAAAAAAAAAAAAAAAAAAAAAAAAAAAAAAAAAAAAAAAAAAAAAAAAAAAAAAAAAAAAAAAAAAAAAAAAAGAAAGAAAAAAGTTTTGTTTTGCGATCAGCGAATGCGGCCCCGAACAACACTTTTACGAGTTCAAACTGCAAGTAAGATGCTATCTCTATAATTTTAATAAAAACAAAAATCACAGAAATTTTGAGTTGATTACGAAAGTTCAAATTTTATAGTTAAAAACCCTTTTTTGCAAAAAATAGACAGGAAAATCTTTGGAAACGGGGGACATTGACGTTTTCCCAAATTAAGCGATTGTTCGGACGAGGATGATGCGACAAGTAGCGCGCATAGATTGTTTTTCTTATTTTTTTTTTTTTTTTTTTTTTTTTTTTTTTTTTTTTTTTTTTTTTTTTTTTTTTTTTTTTTCGTTTTTCTAAACTCTGGTGCACGGATGTTGTGCGATTGCTGGCACTCGTCGAACTTGTCGACTTTCTTCTTTTTCACTTCAATTTTCTTTTTTTTTTTTTTTCTTTTCGCTTGCTAGGGTATCCTGGGCGACCTGCACTTTAGACAATTTACCTTCGTAGTCTTGCAAAAATGAAATCAGCGTAGAAAATACAAAAAAATGGCTGGAAGAAAACCATAACGATGACTACCACTTCAAGAGTCACAACGTCAAAATGAAAACAAACAAATGGTTCAGTTTCAGCCAGTTCTTCTTAATTTGGTTATATGCAGGAACTAACTTTTGAAGTGGCAAGGTCGGCCAACAAGAACCAGCATATTATCTAAACTTTCCTTTTTAATTAGCATGTTCTTTGTCAAAATTCACGTGAGTTCCCTGTATAATTTTACACAAATATTTCGGTGACTTGAGTTTTGCGTTGACATAGTAGATCTTGGTTTATCTAGCGCCTTTCCAATTCAGGAGATGCGCCTGGTTTATGAGTAAATACTCGCACTTTTCACCGCATACTTCCGTCGTCTGATCTTCAAATTTACGAGCATTTTTTTATGATATTCTTTCGGAGGTATCTTTCCGTTGTCATCAATGTAATATGAAATTCGAATGTTGATATTCTCATGATTTGTTTACTACGTTATATAACGCTCACAGATGACTGTTGACTCCATAATTAGCCCCTGGACCAACCGACCGTTGTTCCTGAGTCACGTGATCATACGATTTAAAAGCTGACATTAGCCGATGGCTTTGTATTGAATAACCGACTCTATTTGCTCTGTTCTTTTTTTTTTTTTTATGCTTTTCTGTATTGTTTCTATCATTATTTATCTTTATATTGTCCTCGCTGTCTATGCGCATACATGGTGAGTGCGACACCTATTGAGTCATCCTGCCGCGCCTCGGGGAAACCTACTAAGCCAATCTCGGAGAAACTGTTTGAAACATTCTTTCGATACATCATCTTTGGACGGAAAAACCGAAATCAATCTATCACCAAAAAGCTCGATAATTACATCCTTCTCTACAAAGTGATTAAGTTGACTATTAGAAATAAGCAGGTACACGACACGCGTGGCGGTAAAGCCGTTCATATATCTACGGCTGGTTTTTTGCAGAGATGATGAAAGAGACCAACTCTATGTTATTAGTTGCAAAGGATCAATTAAAACAAGTATAACGAAGTCGAAAGTCGGGTAAAATTAAGCATGAAATAATCATTCGCAGGAAGCTTCTTCTTTCTCCTCTTTTCCTTCTTTTTCTCTTTTTCTCTTTTTTTCTTTTTTTTTTTTTTTTTTTTTTTTTTTTTTTTTTTTTTTTTTTTTTTTTTTTTTTTTTTTTTTTTTTTTTTTTTTCTTCTTTCCCCCTGCTTCCTTGTCTTGTGCTCTTGACAAGTGCGATAAGACCAATTCTAGACAATTTCACCCAACGTGCAGACGCGCAGACTTCTGTCTCGGTATCGCACCAATGAAAATGCGTCTGTTGTGAATGATAACACCTCGAAAAGGCCTTTTCCGAGGGCACCCGGTTTTAGCGCCCTTCCTTCATTTCGAGGGTATTCCCGAGGTACGCCTGGCGTCCTATGCCCTTTATCAGTAGGCCTGAAAATGCAGAATGCAATCAATCGGTGCCTCCGACTTTCGAATTTCGGTCGTTTCGCTAGTCTCTTTTTACCCCCGGATCTTGTCTACAAACGCCCGGGTCTTCATTCGTCTAAGTGCTAACTTCCATCTAAAGAAAAGCCATTCATCGAGTGTCGCTTAACTTTAACGACTTTCTTCACCATCAAATCCCCCAAAAAAAAAAACAAAAATAAAAATAAAAGTGCCACCTCCTTAGAAAAACTTTGTCTGTTGACGTTTGCATTTTCCCGTTGACTTCCCTTCCCTTAATCCTTTTATTTTCCCATTCCCCAATTCCATCCTACTTTATACTTATTCTTTGTTGAGCTCTTTACAACCACTGTTCGGGTATGTCCGACGACCAGAGAAACGCCAAATCGCTATGGCTGATGTACAAGAATGCTAAAAACCTTCTCCCATATAGAGCTCGAATGGAGAACCTAACGTGGCGGATGATGTACGTTTCCCAAAAGGCAAAACCCTCAAATACAGACTTTCATGATTATCTATCCACTCCATTGTTATCACATTTGGGTGTTGAGAAAAAAGTTGATCCATCCTCCCCTCCTCAAGTCACTGAGGATTTCGATTATGTTGCTCACATCCGGAAACTAGGCAGTGAAGGTCTCTCTCGAGAACGAATGCCTCCTACTGCCTTCTCTCCTTCAAACTCTTCCTCGCCAGCTTCGTCTTCGTCCAAAAACCCCACATCAGTATCATCGCAGTCAAGGAAACGTCCTGCGCCTTTTCTGCCCATGATTGCTGCAGAGCCAATCTCTACACTGCCGCTGAGATCCGCCGCTGCATTTACTCTGTCGTCAGCTCGACCTCCCCCAAGTGCTCCTCACTCTAATCTTTCTGCTGGTTTGAAGAACCACAACCAGCAGCAAAAACCATATGTCAATAATCTAGAGTCGGATCATGGGTTCCTGTTTTCGCTAGACCCCCTTGCCTTTGAAGGTCCAAATGAATCATTCGCCAACCCCACCGGATTGAGCTCCTCGATATCTTCGTCTCTAACAGAGACCCCAGCAGCTCGTTATCCTCCTTTGCAATCTAGCATCACCTCGCTGGCATCTACCTTGATGGGCACCCTGCAAAATAATAGTCGGAGACCTGATCATACATTCTCCTCCAGTGCTCCCAAACCAATAATTACACCAGCCTCTCAAGCCCCCTATTCTCAGCTAAGGCGGAACAACTCCCTGTTTCTGTACAATCCTTCCAATATTGACTACCCTGTTGGGCCGTCCTCCATCCTTTCAGCGTCTAATATGCGGCCCGACAACTCATACACCAGTCACGACTACTTTGATAACCTGAGGTCTCATACGCCGCAGAATATCGAAACCATGTCTGCGCTGAGCTCTGTCATTGAGCCTGGTGCTTTGTCTGCAAATGATTCTTATCCAGCAAGTTTGATGGGTGGAGGAAGGAACTCGGTGGCCGAGTCGATATCTTCGTCAGTTCCAGGGAGTGTTCATGGAATGCAGTTTCGTGATCCATATGGTGCTCTCTCGTACCCTGCTTCTTGGAATGAAAGCTTTTTTGATGACACTCCCATGGCAATGCCTTCATCTGCGTCTTCTGTTCATACTAATACCGGACCCCCACGTGCAAACTCGGTCAAACGCAACACGAAGAAGCCTCGGCAAAACTCCAAGCAAGAGCCTCCTTTGAGCAGTGGTAGTACCAAATCAGGAGGACTGAACAAGCAGTCTGGTGGTGGTGGTGGTGGTGGTGGCAATTCTTCCTCAACGTCACAAGGATCCAACATAGAGTGTGCAAACTGCCACACGAAAAATACTCCTCTTTGGCGGCGCAACCCTCAAGGTGAGCCCCTCTGTAACGCGTGTGGGCTCTTCTTGAAGCTTCATGGCACAGTGAGGCCGTTGAGTTTAAAGACTGACGTGGTGAAGAAAAGACAAAGAGGCCAGGGTCTGCAGCTGTCTACAAAGAAGAACTCTAATAATCAACAGCAAGCATCGAAGGCGTCTTCTACAACCTCCTCATCAAATGGAGGCGATAAGCCTGAATTAGGTGACAGAACAAGAGACGGAGATGATTTTTTCCCTACGCCTGTTTCTAAAGACAACAGAAAGCCTCGAGTGGACAACAGAGGAGCACAAGAGACCATCGCTGAACCATGGTCAGGGCTGGCAGCGGGATCTGTACAGAACGGACTTACCTTCCCCCAAGGACAAATTCAAACGGGTCCTAAACTACCTGCTGATGGACTACACCCGATTAATGAACATATGGAGAAGAATTTTGACTGGGAGCACCCAACCGAATTGCCTGACACGGAAAATGGTGAGCCCGGGCATGGGAAATGGGACTGGCTCAGTATGATGCTCTGATGTTAGAGGTGAGGATCATCCTCCAAAAAAAAAAAAAAAAAAAAAAAAAAAAAAAAAAAAAAAAAAAAAAAAAAAAAAAAAAAAAAAAAACACCCTCAGATACTATGGTGACTATAATTTATTAAAAGCCGTAAATATAGATGATAAAAGTAGTGCACAGAGTTCGTAGATTTGCGTTTTACTGATGCTTTCTTCTTTGTATTTCGATGTAAGCCCATAAATCAAACGACTATACAAAACAAAGCGATCTTTGCACCCATAAGTAAATCATTGAGTTATTTTTCCTGTACTCTAAGCGGATACATTCTTTTTTTTTTTTTTTTTTTTGCACTGTATTTTTCTTCCAGATCGGGCTTCTGTTTTAGGCAGGAACTTGAGAAATACAAAATGTCACGCGCGATTAGACGCTACGGAGATGGACGGTATTTTTGCCTCCCCATCAGGCTTCGATTTGACTGGATACACAGACCAAATATCTGGAGCTAAAAATGGCTAATTTACCAAAAGTTACAATATACTACTGTGCAAAATGCAGATGGGAGAATCGAGCAGTGTGGTATCTTCAGGAAATTCTTCAAACATTCTCCGATCCAGAGTCCAATCTCGTGGCAGAAGTTTCTCTCTGTCCTGCTTATGACCGTCCTGGATTGTTCCAAATAGACGTCACAGCAAAGGACAACTCCACTTCCATCATTTACAAGAGAAAGATGAAGAAAACAACCGAGCCACAAGATGAACCATATTATTTTGACGGGTTCCCCGACTCGAGGCTCATAAAGAATTTGATTCGCAATCGACTCTTTCCCGATTTCAAGCTAGGTCATTCCGAAGACCCTAATACCGCCCGTGGACCTCTTTTAAATTGCACAGCATGCCAAACAAATGAGTGAAGAAGTTTTATTAGTGTGTGTGTGTGTGTGTGTGTGTGTGTGTGTGTATATGCTCTATTTGACAATGTCAAGAAAGTGCGTGCTATTCGTCACCAAATTCCGCATCATTTGTATCTATGTCATCCCAACCCTTCTCTGCGACAACATAGGGCAATGAAGACCCCAAAACTCCAAAATAAACAGAGTTCTTTGGCAATCCGAGCATACTGTGGTACTGTCTCTGAACATACGTTGGAGAGACTGTCTTCTTGGACCCCGGGTTTGGATTGAGTAAGCTCTGCGGACCATCCTCGGACTCTATTGACGACGTTCCGGCGCTTTGGTCAGACTCCTTGTTCCTCTGGTTTATCTCCTTGGCTATGAGTTTCCACTTGTGTTTCTCTTCCGTTATGAGCAATTGCTTGAGAAGACCCACATCTTGAGTTTGGAACTTGCTATTGAAGGGGTCGCTGCCAGCATGGCCATTGACTTGTGGAGGTTGCATTTGTGGAAGCAGCAGTGACAGCAGCAGATACGTTTGGTCCAGATGAAGTGACGATTGAGACTGTTCGTACGGCTGTTGGAAGTGGAGGCCCTGTGGTGGCGGCTGTGGCTGTTGTTGAGAGGGCTGTTGAGGTGGTGGATGGATATGACTCAGCACCAGGCCTGGTTGGTGAAGCAGAGTCTGCGGGTGTATCTGAAGAGGAGCTTGAGTTGAAACTGGTGGGTGTGAGTCGGACGCGGGGAACTCAGGTTGCAGCTGGGTGACCAGAGGAATGGTGGTTGGGGGATGTGAATGCAGCAGTGACGACTGCTCGGATTGCAGGGTGTGTTTTTGTGTGGTTGGCTGAGGCGCGATTTGAGATTCAGAGCGGCTAGAATGATGCGTCTGTCCCGTCAGAGACTGCAGAGTGCTTGCTGGGGATTTCGTTGAGGCACGATGAGATGCAGAGGGTGCGGAGGCTCCAGAGATACTCTGAGAAATCGGATTTGGAAAAGATGGTTGAAACAGTGTTCTGCGCTGGGTGATAATTGGATTTTCGCTCACTTGTGGTCTTGCCAGCGGGGTGATTGTTGTATTCTGAATTGGTGCCGCGATCAGTGTTTGCAGCTGGGGTTGTTGCGGTGGGAATGGAGCAGCTTGAGGGGATCCGTGGGGTCTTGGTTGTTGATGTGGTCGTTGTAGGGGATGCTGAGCTTGTTGTTGTTCTCGCTGCTGTTGCTGCTGGTGGGAGTGTTGGTTACCTTGAGGGTTTGGGACGAATGGGTCTGGTTCTCTTGATTGTACAATCACACGTTGGTTTTTGTACAAAGGGTTACCGGAAGCATAGGGTACTGACGGATAGTATTGAGATTCCGAAGCGGAATTGGGCGGTTGGTAATTAGGAAACAGATTACCGTTCATTGTTTCATAAATTTGTCTTTATACCCCTTTAGAAGATGCCAGATGATTTAAAAAAAAAAAAAAAAAAAAAAAAAAGGAAGAAAGGTTTTGGAGGAAGGAACAATAAAATTAATTGGGAATGGGGGACACGAAAATAAAGACTCTTTTTTCTTCTTCTTCTTCTTCTTCTTCTTCTTCTTCTTTTCCGTTGTTGTTATTGTTTTTTATTCTCTTTTCTTTTTTGATCTGCTTCAACGGATTTTTTTTTTTTTTT
>JAJMHH010000181.1:0-10298 GCA_030582955.1 Osmozyma tolerans | reverse complement strand
TTTTTTTTTTTTTTTTTTTTTTCAACTGCGTACTCGCCAGTTTATAACGACGATGAGCGCTGACACAAGTGCACGTGATCAAAGTTGTTTTTAGATATAATGCCACAATTAGGCATTTGTTTCGGGAAAAAAAGGAAACTCGGTAATTCGATAATGAAAACTACATTTTCGTCATTTTCCTAAATCCTCTGGTTATCTGTTGCGCCAAAATCACTCATTTCCTTCTATACGAGCGCGTCCGATATTCGCTGTAACCGAAACGCAGTCAACGTGGGGCCGCGCGTAATGATTTTTTTTGGTTAAAAATTCCTTATGTACAGTCCATGTGATTTCCACCATTAGCATTGTGTGGATTTTTCCGGGCGAGGTAGAACTGCACGGTAAAACCAACACGGGCAATTCAATACGGGTTTAGTAAAAACATCATGGACTGTACATAAATGAATGTGGCTTAGTAGGGATATTTGAGAATATTGTTTTGGAGGTATGTGATCTCGTGACACAAGCTCGTGACACACAGCTCGTGACGTTAGTCACGAGTTGTTGTATCTGACAATCACATGACAATCACATGAGACTCACATGATCGTTTTATGGTCACATGACAATCACATGACTAAAAACGCGTCTTCCTACAACGCGGTCCATTCTGCCCTTCACTTTTCCCTTCTTTACCTTCATCACGAATGTCCAGTGCATTAGAAAAAGCCAAAAGTCGACTCTTTGGTGATACTCAGCCTATTGGAGGAGAAAACCCTGAACTAGATATTGCCACACAAAATAATGAAATTGACTTTTCTTCTCTGATTCTTTTTGCTCCCACACAAAAAATAGCATCAACTCAACCTCGTCCAACTCAACAATCAATATCACAAATTGAGTCACAACAAGATACTCAACCAATTCGGCTTCCTCAACTTGATATTGCTGATATTGAATTTGCCTCTGAAAGTATCCCAGATCGTCAGCCCCATGAATTAGAGGAAGACAACAAATCTGATAAAGGCAAAGATATAGAGACAGATGAAAATCAGCAATTGGAGGCGGATATCACTCGTGGAACATTGACTGATGACGAAAATGAACTTCATCTTTATGACCACGACAAATCTGTCGATTCATCTGTTCAAAAAGTGGCCACTACAAAGGCAGAGTTGGAAGCCATTGATCGTGCACTTAATGAAGAAAAACGTCATCAAAATATCCAGCCTGCATTTACCAAACGTGACGACATCAACCCTTTGGAACAACTTGTGGCAGCATTCAATTCAGATTGTGAAAATCTGCCTCATGGTCAACCTAGTAGTGATGGAGCACGTGACCAACCACATCTGAGTCCCATTACTTCACCAATTAAGTCAGGAGGTAAAATTGCAATTGAAAGCTCGGACTCTGAAGAAGAAGGAGAATTCTCGAATGTTCTTGAGGCTATTTCTGCCCCACCACCACCGATTCAAGAAAATGAGTCTCGAACTAAAGGAAGTAATCCAGTGGATGCTTATGCTGAGAGACTTAGAAGGCAACTTCTTTCATCTCCAACTCGTCATAGTGACGATAGTCCTTGTATTAGTCTTGAAGACTCTGAGGGGGATGATCATGTGGGTGAATCTCCAGTACCGGAATTAACCAAAGATCAAAGGCTTGTGATTAAGCAAAAATTTGCCAGAAAGAGACTTGAAACGACGAAATATGCCATGATTTCTAAATTCAATCATCTTCATCGGTCCAAGAATCAATTTGAACTTTATAACGAGTTGAAAAGGGCTAATGCTCGTCAATTAGCTGCACTTAAGAAGGATAATGGAGATAGTGAGCTTTTAGAAGAAATTGAACGTGAGGAAGAAGAGATGGGGACTCTTCTTGAAAGAGAAATGGGAAGAGTTCGTCGCATTCGTCGTAAAGAGAAGGCCCAGGAGGCACTTCAAAAGAATGGAAATGACGATGATGATGATGATTATAATGAGGAAAATGGATCTGATGTCCCTGATAGTGGATCAGAGGTTCCTGATAGTGGATCAGAGGTTCCGGATAGTGGATCAGAGGTTCCTGATAGTGATGATGAAGAAGATAATGGACGGAAAAATAGAAGAAACAAAAGAGCTATTGTTTCTGACGATGAAGAAAGTGAAGAAAATGGAAAAGAAGAAATCCGTCCTCGTCATGATGATAGTTATATGTTTGGAAGCGAAGGACCTTCAGAGGAACCTCTTCATTATGAACAAATCATGCAAATTCATGCTAGAGATGATGATTCATTTCAAACACCAAATGAAGAAAATACCAAGGAATCGTATCGATTATTCCAGAATTTAGGACCTACAAGTGGAACACAAGAAGATTCTTTTATTGGTAATGATAACGATTCGATTGGAAACCTTGAAGCTCCTTCATTCAATGATTTAAGCTTTGGTACTCCTGCTAGTGGATTACCAACTCAAGCAGATACTCAAAATGTTGAGAAGCAGTCATTATTGACTCAAATTGATGATGATGATGAGGTTTCTCCTTCCTTGGTTGCAGAGGGAAGGCAGAAGATTCAGGAAAACAGAACGCAGGCCAAGGAAGAAGAAGAAGAGGAAGAAGATGAGGAAGAACTCAAAGCAAGAGTTGCAGCATACGAAGCTAAAATCAGAAGAAAAGAATTGAAAAATCGACTCGCTAGAAAAGAAATGGAAAGACGTGGAATCAAAAATATTGTCGACGGAGAAGCTGAAGAATCCGAAGATGAATGGAAAGGAATTGGTGGAGCTGATCGTGAAGATAGTGATCAAGCAGATTCAGAAGATGAAAAAATGATCGATAATACATTGAATATCGATTTGAATGATGAAGAAATCCGCAAGAAATTCATGGAAGATTATCACATCAAAGACCGCAAAGAATTGGAGAAATTGATGGATGACGTGAAAAATCATAAACTCAACAAAAAAGCACGTGGAAATGGGTTCGATATTGAGTTAAGTGATGAAGAGGATGAGTTGTTGATGCAATATAAGAGACAAAAACTCCAGGAACAAAAACAACGTCTTATGGCCAATCAAGAGCTTCAAAAACTCGCCAAGAATGAAAAATCAAAAGCTTTCTTTGAGTCTATTCATGATGAAGTTATACCAGTACGTCTTGAAGAGAATGATGATGATCAGGAAGAACCTGTTCCAGAATCTGTTGCTGAAGAAGAAGACCCTGAACCAAAGAAAATTGTCTTAAATGAAGATTTTGTACAGAGACAATTGTCTTTTCTTTCAAAGAAAAATGACGATGACGACGAACGTTATAATGCCATTCAAGAACGGGCACGGAAGCAACATGGAATTGACTCTGATGTTGAAGATTGGAGATTTTTAAAGGAAAGATCTGTGAGTAATCTTTTCCATTCAGCCACACAAGAAGATACTCAAACGCTGAAACGAACAATCGAAGATGTCCAGACAGACGAAGATGAAGAAGAAGAAATGAGTCTTTTCAAAAGACCATCTATTGTGAGTTCTTTCCGGTCATTTAAGGAAAAACAAGGTGCTCAAGTGAGCAACGGAAAGCATTTCTCTGGAGTCACAGTCAACAAACAGTATAAAGTGGCATCAGGATCCAAGGCATCCATTACTTATCTTTCTAAAGCCAGTAAGGCTAATGATAACAATAAGCACGTGACAAATGGAGAATTCAAGAGTTCCAGGGCGATGCAAATTGAGCGGGATCTCAAGCAAAACAAGAGCAATCTGAGGTTACTCCGAAATGTGGGGAGCTTTGAATGAAGCATTGAACAAAGGGCTAGAATACTGGGCTAGAACAAGGGTTAGAACAAGGGCTAGAAGAAGGGCTAAAATAAAAGACTTTCGGCTAGAGCATCGGAGAAAACAGATTTCTTTTCTCTTCGTTTGCCCTCGTTCATATGACCAACAGACTTGGATTTGATATCACAAGGATATCGCTTGGAATCTAAAGGATTTGGTATAGTTATAGGATCACGTGGTTTCTTTGATTGACGTAGGTTAGGAATTTTTTTCACCGGAGAACCTGGGTCGTTTCCCGAAGGTTCTTTATCCTTACCTACCAAGTTCATAAAACTGGCGGTTAAGGAGCGGCCAAAAGTGTCGATACTGCCTTGGCGAGAACGAGTAGGGATTTCTTGAGGGAGACCACGAGGAGAACCAATTGGAGAATTAAGGAGGTTGAAAAGCTTAAAATTTGACCTTTTCGGTGTAGTTGGAGGAGGCGGTTTTGATGGAGAATCATCTTGTGGGATCAGATAATGCAAAATTTCACGTGAATGGTCTTTAAAAGAGCGGGCTACACCATTTTGTTGATTTCCATTGATCGTGCTGGAAAAAATGGTTTCGACGGTTGGTTTGCTGACGTTTCCCTTGTTCACTATGGATTCCACTGGATTATGGAACAGTTTCTTGGATGGTGGAGGTTTGGAGATATTTTCAGGGAATGCTTCTCTAAGGTCTATTCGAGAAGGACGCAAGAATTGATGGAAATTTTCGAAATCATTAAGAACTGGAGAATTAGGAGAATTCGATAGGGAATCGTCATTATCAACTTGGGTGATTTCAACTGGATGCAAATGGTTAAGCGGGGAGCCAAGATCATCATGTAGATCATCATCATGATAATGATGATGATCATGAATATCATGAATATCAGGTATGGAAGAAGGATGATCGTGATGATGAATATCAGATATGGAGGAAGGATGATCGTGATCATGAATATCAGATATGGAGGAAGAATAAGTGAAGGAAGATTTTTGAGATTGGTTATCATTCATAAGTGAATCATGATCATGAGATTGTTTTGTATCATGAGAAATGTTACTAACAGATCTTGAGGATTCTTGGACTGGATTAAGAGTGTATGCATTCAGAAGACGATAACGGGATTTTTGTTTTGCTATTTTGGTGCTTCGACACCGTATAGGTTTTAGGTTAAGATTGGAGATTGAAAGAATGTTCTTTAGTTTTCGTTCAGGCAGGAGACGGTGTAGATTTTCCTGGTGGTTCTGGTGATTCCCGGAATTCTGGGGATGGTGATTCTGAGGATTGGGACTCTCTTGGACAAGATTTCTCTGAAGATAACGAGAATTATGATGATGAAACATTTCAGTAAGAAAATCGAATTCTTTTGCTAAATTTGCAAGAGTAGTTTCATTTGTAAAAGAATCATTTAAATGAATATTGGAATCAAGAAAGAAGGATTTTTCATGAAGTTTTTCAAATTCATTAATTGAAACATTATTTTTATTTAAAAGTTCAGTCATTGCATCTATTTCTGCATCAGCTGAAGTGATTTGTCCATTTAAATCGAGTATTGATGAAATAAGAACATTTGATTCATTTATATGTTGACTAAGTGAATTTGTTTTTTCACTTATACTATCTGCTAATGCAGTTAGTCTATCTAAAGACATGCCAAAATATGAAAATTAGGGAAATGATGAAAAAATGAAAATGATGAATGAAATAAGGAAATGATGAAGTGAAAAAAAGGGAGAAATTAAAGAAGGAGGAAATGTGCTAATGAAAATGCTAATGAATATAGGGAATGAGATCAACGTTCCTGTCTATATTAATTAGTTTGTTTACCTGCGCGGTTTACCATTTAGGGTCAATACACCAAGAACTAAGAAAGGGAAATTATAGAGATTGAAAATAAAAGAAGATCCTATGAGAAGCTCCTATGAAAATATAGAAATTTTAGGGAAACTCAGTTATCAACAAATCAAATATCAGATTTTAACAATTGTAATATGTTCTATTATCCATTACCTTTGATCCCCATCGCGACAGAAAATCAACAATACCGCACAAGATCAAAACATATAAATCCATTTTTCCCATTGTACGCATCACGTGATTTACCCCTTCGCCACAGTTTGTTTGATTTTGAATTTTCTATGTTTCAAGAGACTTTGCCAACGTGAATATGCCATTGTTTGCTTAATGTTTGTTTATAGCCACCGTTTACGAATTACCTTCAATCTTATTAAACACTACATTTCTTCCGATTACATAATCCATTTCGCACCCAATACTATGGTGTATTTCAGCCTCCATTGTTATGTATCCTTATAACTTCCTAAAGTGAGCTGAACCTAAGCTAAAATGGATAAACCTTCCATTCTTTACAATTTTTATCCTGCACAGTATGTAGAATCCCAAAAGGCAAGTCGAGTCAGGAATGCTTTACCTATATATTACATTGATTATGTAATCTGATTATGTAATCGAATGAATTCGGGACAATCGAAACCATTGTTTTGATAATCTGTTTACTTTGTTTTTTATTTTAAGTCACTAAAGGCGGAATCTTTCTTTATGTTAAATTTCAATTAGTTTATATGAAATCATTTATATTAATGTTATACTATACTAATGAAGGGGCCATCACTTGAAGACTTTGCTATAACAGATAATTTGAAATTATATAATGAACAGTATTGTGGAGTATTTATAAATCTAATACAAAGAATAGTATGGTAATGATATATGTTTGATTATGTAATCATTATATAATCAGATTACGAAATCGAATGATTTACTGGAGCTTCAGTATAAGAGTCAGGCAATATTAAGATCTTATACCAGATAATTACGTGAAAATATAGCTATGTTTGGAGCATTATTATTTTTATTAATATCAAAATTCATAGTTATATAATAAGAGGAAATACAATATAATTCTATTCATAATTTAAACTATTAGGTACTATTTTTCAATTTTATGTAGAAATTTATAGAATTAGATGAATTAGGTATTAATTTAATACGTATAGTTCCATTTGTTTATTCATTCTCTGTATCTATATGTTATTTAATTTTATTGGAAGTGGAATTTACCTTATAGTTAATTATTCAAATGATCATATTAATCATTTATAAACATATTAAAGGGGAAAAATTTAAAGATTTTGCTATATCAATTGATATATTCAGTAAAATATTTGGTACCTGTAAATTTAAATTGATCAATGTAAAATTTTAAAGTATTTTATATGACGAGTATATGTTAATATAACTTATAAGGATTGTATCTATTGATTATATAATGATTACGTAATGTTTAGGCAATGATTACATAATCAGATTACATAATCGAGTGATATTTTGTAAGGAACAGACAATCAAAAAGCTAACCAAGTGGTAAAAATTTGTTTTTAATTTGAGAAGAGGGGCATAAATCTGTAAAAAGACATTTATAGGTATGGATGAAAAATGTGAATAGTGTTAACAATTGACCATATTTGTGTAAAATCATAAATAACAAGTTCCATGATTATAAAGGAAAATAACATTAATAATACTTTAAACAATTAAAAAATAGAACATAAATATAAAAGAGATGAATCTTCACTCAGTATTTCACTACAGTCATATACAACAACGACACTCTTGTTCTAAGTACAATTCACAGACTATAGTTACTACATTTATACAACTATTGATTTGATATCAGAATTATAGAATTACAAAGTATTCATAGATAGATTACGTAATCGAATATAAAGAGTCTCATATCTCTTAATAGAAGAAGTAGAATATTTGCATTAATTTATATAACGATTTAACAGGTACAATACATTTATTTAACTAATATATATTATTTATTACTTTATTTGTTTTGTCAAAATAAGTTATTATCCATATTCATACTAAATCTATAAATATACATATATTTTATAGTATATAGTACACTAGTATATAGTAAAATAGTATATAGTAAAATAGTATATAGTACACTAGTATATAGTACAATAGTGCAATGTGATGATAGCTCAATATATAAAAGATAATTATAATAGTATAAAATATACAATAGAAATGATAATGGAGAAGTTGCTTTAGACAAAAACTTATGGTCACGTGCGATAGATTCTCTAGAGGTAGTGCTCTTCGGTTTCCAACTTTAAACTTGACAAGATAGTGACTGGCTTACTGGTCTTATAGTGGCTAATATACAATGACTAAATTTATATAATGGACACTTTGAAGTGGCAAAAAAAAAAAAAAGAGGCCAGGAAAACTCACAATTTATGAGAGATAGAAAAAGAAGTTTTTGCGGTTTTTTGGGATGTTCTTCTGATGTTACCACGTGATTACGATGCGAAGAGTACCACCAATTTGTTCACAATACTATGGGGTTAAATTAATGCACGTAACAATTTATGTTCTTATAAATATTGAGCTATTAATCAAACAATTCGACAAAACAATTGAAACACTCATAATTCCTAAGTATTAATTTTACTCAGGACTGCACATAAAACTATTCAAATACTTCAGCTGTTGATTCTTGGATGTATTGTAGTGAAGATTCTTTTTAATTTCCTCCAAAAGTACTTGGAGGAGACGAAGCTCTTACTTGATTGAGATGTACTTCCATGGATGAGGTTTTCCATGGGTGACTACGTGAAACTTATACTCAAAGCTTTGACTTTCGCACCCAATGTTCGTTATAGCATAATTTGGCTCCCTATTGGTGTGGGCCACGTGACTACCAGTTGGTTTGAATTATACTATATATCCATATTAAAGAACACCAGCAGCCGAAATTCAAGAACAGAAACAGTTTAGAATTAGTATTACGATAAGACATATCCTAGGATTACATAATCGGATTATGTAAGCAGATATATGGCCATATACTTGAATTGCATGTGAATCAATTGTATTCAATGACTTTTGATTCTATGAACATGAAACTCGGGCAAGTATATGATATTATGGCCATTTGTACTACAAAAGTCTAGTTTTTTCTGAATGGTGATATGGATTATGTGATGCTATTTCTTTTCTAATCTATAGTTATTTAATATGTCTCGAGTCTGATGTAGGGATTTTCGGTAATGTATTGGTTTTCTAAGGAAGATATATAGAATGTAGATTCCAACCACAGTGAAGATCGAGCTACTAATTGCTTTTTAAAAGTTTTTATTCCATTTGATATGCTCATTAATGAAATCTTTTCTTGATACGAAATAAGTATGTGGATATTTTGTTAAAAACCCCCTGAATATTGAAACTGCTGTAAATGAGCTCGAATAATAGCACAGTAAATTTCCCAGACGAGCTCAACTATACTTCAAATTTTTATTATCTCTATACATAAATTATACCTAGATTTGGATCTACAAAATAAAATTGCAACTCAGTCTATTTACATTAAATGTGTTCTTGACTACTTGAACAAATCTCTACATAAATTTGAGCTGATTTTGTAATTTACTAAATTCATTTTCTGATCAATATTGCTCTATTTTCACAATTCTGCCCTATTGATCTTTATTTTCTCATTGTCACTTTCTCCAAGAGTTTCAAAAACCCAATAAGGTACTATAATTGATGTCTATTGTATCAATAGTAAGATTTCCCTCACCTTGAAAGATTCCCAATCACAGTTCACTGCATGAATATTGCATCAGTTTAGCAACTACTGAGCACAACTTCTCCTAAATACATCCTCTACTTATAGACTAGGATATAGATGAAATAGTCTCAATTGGCCAGATTTTGCTAATAAAATAACACTAAGCCATAGATACCAACACATCGGTTTATTAATATAGTATGATATAATACTAGAGTTCTACTAGACACTATTAGAATATTATTAGAATATTATTAGAATATTATTAGAATATTATTAGAATATTATTAGAATATTATTAGAATATTATTAGAATATTATTAGAATACTATTAGAATACTATTAGAATACTATTAGAATACTGCTAAAATACTACTAGAATGGTGAGAATAATATAATAATACTATTATGTCAGAAGAGCACTAGAAATATATTAGAGTGGTAATAGAAAAATACTACAATAATTTTACATTATTACTAGAGTAATAATACAGTAGACCTAGAGTAATACTAGAAAGATATCACAGCACAACTAGAATAATATCCTGCACATTGGGAACCCTTGGGAGGTTTATTTATGATCCTAACAGATTTTATCAGGCTTATTTGAATCAACTTTTGGATCTTGGTGTTGATTATAGAGGAGAATAGCATAAACTTGTTAGTTACGGAATTCACAGAATAATCTCCGTTAACTCCGTTAACTCCGTCAATATCCTCATTTTCTATTCCAATTTCTTCTATTTCTTCTATTTCTTCTATTTCTTCTATTTCTTCTATTTCTTCTATTTCTTCTATTTCTTCTATTTCTTCTATTTCTTCTATTTCTTCTATTTCTTCTATTTCTTCTATTTCTTCTATTTCTTCTATTTCTTCTATTTCTTCTATTTCTTCTATTTCTTCTATTTCTTCTATTTCTTCTATTTCTTCTA
>JAJMHH010000180.1:0-10480 GCA_030582955.1 Osmozyma tolerans | reverse complement strand
GTGTTGCTAGTGTATTGCTAGTGTGCTAGTGTGCTGCTTATTTCTGTTTATAACGTCTCAATGAATGCCAATACACGGTTTAATAACCGGTCAAAGTTCTCACGGGATGCCCCGTGGTCGTAGTCTCCCACAAAACGAACCTCCACACGCTTGCCACCAAGAGTGCCACCTTCCACTATGGTCAAATGTGCCAGCACGTGGTCATCGGCCATGACGGCCAATTCTCGTCTGTAAGAAACGTTGAGGTAGCAGTACCGCACGGTTTTTCCGCCAATCACGAGATCAAGGTGCGGGGCAATGGACGTTGGTTTCTTGCCACTAAAGTCCAACTGCGACTGCCGCAAGAACTCCACTACCCCGCGCTGACTGTCGAAACGCTTATACCGGTCTATAGTAGACTCCAACATTGCTGAAACGTCGAGGTTGGTTTCATTTTCGGTGGTGTCTTCGACGGTTTCCGCCTCCGTCTCTTCAAGGAGCCGTCCTGTTTGCTGACACGACATTTTCACGTCGCTGCGTGCATGTGGGAGACTCAAGTAGGCGCTGTTTTCACCTTCCACAGTGACAATCTGCAAGGTCTCCACGTCTGGAATAAGCGTTCCTTTCAATTGAACCCACATTTCCACCGGCGGGTACTGCACGTGCTCCTCCACCGTCTGCCCCACTGCTTGTGCATCGTCGACGAACGGCGACGGCATGAACTTGAACTGGAGACTATATACATGAGGATCGGGCCTGACGCCGTAGTCGTCTTCGACGGGGGGAAGGAGCGAGAGCACGTGGTCGTGGGCCAAGGGAATATTGGTGGAGAAGGTGAATGCGGGGGATGAAGCGGGGCAAAGAGGTTTTTCCGTGACTTCTGTCGGCACTGTTTCATGCTCCGCATCCACAAGAATGCGCCCAAGGGTCGCAGTAAACATGGGCTCGTCTTTTTGCTCCGGCCCCACGCCGCGAACCCCACCTCCATAGGCCAACTTTGTCACGTTCCTGAACATTTCCTCCCTCTGCTCCTCCAGAACGTGCAATTCCGACGCGGTCTTTTTGACTTCCCGCTCCGGATCCGCGTCTCTCTCCGTGAGAAGGTCCCATTCCCGATCAAGCCGTTGCTCCGCCACCGTTTGCATGGACATCCGGTCGTCAGCCCACGTCTCCTCGCGGAGTCGAACCGACGACAACGCCTCAGGGGAGAATACAGAGAGCTCACGAGAAAGACCTTCACTTGCCGGCTGCAAATCCCCGCTCCGCATCACACAGAAATTGCGTCTTCTATCCTTCCACGCAAGACTCTCATCATCTTTAAACGGCACCATACGAACATTACTCGTGTCCGCGGGCAAATGCAACGAATCGGCGGCATGCATATTGTAGTTGAGCAACCAGAGAAGAAGCCGCTTGGTCCGCTTCAACTGGCTCCGGCTGAGCGTGTAGAGCTGGTATACATCATCGTGCAATTTGGTGAAGTATACTTCAGTATTGGCTCCAACCTCCTCCACGGCAAACCGCCCATGCATTCGCGCAGCCAATTTCTTGATGGGCCCAAGGTCGATAATCTCGCTATGGAAGTTCTCGAGATCGTGCTGGAGGTTGATCTTGGCGTTCTCCACCTGCTGCGGCGTTCCTGTCATGATGAGTTTGTCGGAAGAACCGCTGAACCGCACCTTGGGAACGGCGGTGCTGATATGGCGAAGAATAATGCCGTTGGACAGTAAAAGCAAGAAAAGCTCAAGCTGAGAAAGCGTCACCTTCTCCTCCACAAACAAATCCTCTAACTGTGGTGCCTCCGACTCGCTCACCTGCCATACTCGCTCCACTATGTGCCCCGCTAGACTTCTTTTGGTCGCCCGCGAAATGCCCTTTTTAGCCGGATCCTTCTCCCGAACGTACGCCACAAGCTGAGCTTTAGTAAACGATCCGCTGAGTTCCTCCACCAAGGCACTGCGCTTGGACGTGCTGATGCTGGCACTGGCGGGCTTGAACAGCAGAATCGAGTTTGCCGTTTTGTCCCCGATGTCGCTGTCGGCGCCAAGAAACCTCAAAACGGGCTTTTTGGGTCTGTGCTTGGTTTTTTTCATGTTGACCTCCCGCACAAAGTCCTTGAACCTCGTGTCCTGGGTCTCCTCTGGCGAGAGAATCAAGATGTCCTTGTTTTTTGTCGGTAGCGAGGGGCGCCTGGACTCGTTTTCTGCCACAGGACGCCCTAGCATCTGGCTGAGCAACACCTGCTGGTCTGTGAGCAGCCGGCTGCAACTCAGAAGCCTGCGGACGACGCGACGGGCTAGCATGGTGGTGGTGAGAGATGTTTGGTTGGTGATGATATGCGATGCGTGCGTACACGTGCCTAGCGTTTGCGCAGCAAGTGCGTGGCACGTGCTCAAATTTATCAAGGCACGTGTTTAGCATGTGCTTAGACCAATACCAACACGCGCTCAACAGCGCCTACACGTGCACATGTGCACGTGCCACACTGCAAAGACATCCTTCTGGCGGTGCCCCGCAGATAAAACTCAGTCACACCACGGTCAAGTCACGTGACCACAAATTGCTGGTGAGGGTGATATTAGGGGCCGATATGATGTTTAGTTTACCGTTGTATGCTTGAGGTGCTAGTGGTGATTGCAATGTTTTTTAGATATTGATGGGATGAAAACGGAATTGGAATAGTGGTATTCGGAACCGGTGGGGTACTCCGGTGTGCAAATAACGGCGATGAGCATCGGAGCGGAATATACCTAAAAAAAAAGGAACGTCAGTGCGACAAGGAAATTTTCCCCGGCGTGGTGCCTCGCGAAGTCCTTCCTGGGCGCATAATGGGCGGCCTGTTTCGCGGAAAACTTCCACATACGCAGCGGTTATCGGTACCGGTCATTCCAACCACCTTCATTTCGGGATGCAACCCCGAAGCGTATAAAGGGGAATTCTGGCACCTTTTGTGTTACCCCTTCTTTTTTTTTTTTCTTCTTCCATTTCTCTTTCTTGCTTTTCTTCTATCCATCTTTTCTTAATAATCCCATCTTTATGCTCCCCCTTCGACACTCTCTTAAACTGGCCCCACGGTACACAGTGGCAGCCAGATGTTTCAGCAACTTCCAGAAGAAAAATAACATGGCACCATTTGCTGGTGATGCTTCTCGTCCAGTGAATATCCCCCAGCAAAAACAACATCCCCATGAAAAAGCAGAAGTGTCACTCAAACAAACACACCACCCTCAGCAACCGCAGAACAACACAGATTTCTCTTTCTTGAAAGACTTCACTCCAGGTGAGTTGATTTCATTCATGACCATCGGTGCCGTGGCTTCTAGAAAGTTATTCTTGAATATGGCCATCAAGGCTTTCCCCTATGTCCCAATGTCCTTGATCAAGGCCTTTGTATACAAGATATACTGTGGCGGTGAAACGTTTGACCAGGTTAAACACACAGGAGCTCGTTTGCACGAACGTGGTATCAATAACATGATGATTTCGTTGACCATCGAGGCATGCAACGGTAATGCTAACGTTGACCCAGACTATATTGTCCGTGCCACTCAGGAGTCTATTCGTGACATCTTGGTTCCTCACACTGTTTCTATGTTGGAAACCTCGGGTAAGGATGTCAACTCTGTTCCTCCTGGATACGTTGCTTTGAAACCCACTGGTTTGGTGAATGATGCTGCTGCTGTGTTGAAATATTACAACCAGCCATCTCACCTGGCTCAATTTGATCTTTTGGTGTCTCAAGCCAGTGCCATTTGCCAGACTGTCTATGACTCCAACAAGAAGTTGGCCAAGGACTTCCCGGACCGTGTTGCTCCATTTGTCGTGGCTGTTGTTGATGCAGAGAAACACGAACTTCAAGAAGGCGTGTATGAGCTCCAACGCAGACTTTACAAGCAGTTCAACAAGACCGACTCCCCTGTTTCCGTGGTGGGCACCTTACAAATGTACTTGTCTGGCTCAGCTGACTTATTGGCTCTTGAGGAGAAGTTGGCCCGCGAGAACAACTACCGCTTGGGGTTGAAGTTGGTTCGTGGTGCTTATATCCACTCGGAGAAGAACCGTTCCACCGTCATCCACAAGACCAAGGAAGACACCGACAAGAACTATAACCAGGGCATCTCATACTGCATTGACTCTATCATGGCCTCTAAGGGCAACGATGCCACCATTGGCCATCTCGTAGTGGCTTCTCACAACGCTGAATCCATGAAATTGGCCACTCAGAAGACTTACCACAGCGAGCTTTCGCAAGACAACAAGAACAAGGCCAACATTTGCTTGGGCCAGCTTCTCGGCATGGCTGACTCCGTCACCCATGACTTGATTACCAACGATAAGGTTGACAACATCATCAAGTATGTCCCATGGGGTCCTCCTTTGGAGACCAAGGAGTACTTGTTGAGAAGATTGGAGGAGAACGGTGATGCTGTCAAGAACGACAATGGTGGCGCCTTGATCAAGGCTGCTGCCTCCACTTTGTTCAAGAAGATCTTTGCTTAGACCGCTTTATAGATTGATGATAAATGACTCGGTAATGTTCTGTAGCACACATTCATTTTCAGAAACGGCTGATTCATCAACCTTCTGTAGTTAGTCACAGAAATAAAGTGGCCACAGGAGGCCAGATGTGGTTGCTGATAACACTCTGAACGACCCATTCCCAGTCCACGATGCCAAATTCGTTACTTTCCTCAAAAATGCTATCCTTTTTGCTTGTCCGTGGCTTATTAGTCAACACTTCCAAAAGCTCCTTTTCGTTATCATAAACCAAATACGATCTCAGCACTGACCGTGCATCAACAAAGTTCTGAAGCTCGTGCACGGTGGAGAAGCTCCGTAGAGTTCTGGCTCCAAATGCGTGGAAGATGAATTGACACATCTCAAATACTTTGACATCCTGCTTCTTTTCGAGTATCAACACCTCCGCTGTGGTCAAGAAATGGCCGTTAAGCGAGAGCTGGTGACTGAGATCCTTTTGCTGCATCCAGTTACTTCGAAACTCGAACGCCTCGTGACTTTTCAAACTGTTTGTGTATTGCGACTGTCCAGCAGGCAAAAGAAACACAAACCATTGATCCACTAGTTTTGGATCTCCAAGCGCCTGGTCGATAAAACTGTCTGCCAAAATGGGCCACCCTAAAGCAAGTGCTTGCAAGTATTTTGCTGATCTTGAGTACCCGTCAGACAACAAGGCACCGAACTTAAAATCCCCAAATTGCTTCAGCGCAATCTTTAGTCTTCCCTCATCTTCTGAATCCTCGTAGAATGAGAGAAATTGCTTAATCTCATCGTCAATGAGTACTCCTCCATTGCGATGTATGAGATCAGATAAACGACTCTTTCGATTTTCTTCGATTGACGTCACGAAAAATAGCATCCCGCTGAAGAGGCCACCCCCACCTTTGCGGCTAGCTAGTTTCCGAGGACTCGTTCTCGTGGATCCTTCAGTCATCAGCATACTTTTTGTTTCTGCCAATTCCATTTGCTCCTCCTCGGTATTAATGGGGAAATAGTTGACCTGAATTAGATCAACATCATTGTATAGTAATTGAAACTTGGTTTGATGCAGTGCCCAGTGTGAAAGGTCCATGTACAATGTAGCCACATTCGCAGGAAAAGGCTCTCCACAAGGCACATTGTGTTTTCCCTTCTTGGCCAAATAAACCGTATCAAAGCTTCGGCTAGTCATTAAAGACGATTGTGGATTAATCAATGCCAACCCCGTGACAACAAACGTTCCTTTTTTGACAAGAGTGTGGACCAAATCTCCAATTCGAACATCAAGAATAAACATATCAGTATGTTTAGTTTCAAGTTGCACACCGTCGGAGAATTCCACCAATGACGTCATGTCTGATATTGGCAGGATCACCCTACCGGGGAAATGCTTGAATTGCGTGAATACCCATACAACGTCGGACCTTGAAATGGACCGAAAGTCCAATATCGGCAGCTCTTCCTCGTGTATAGCCGTCGGCTTTTCTTGCGATTGTGTGCCGATCAGCAGATTGAATCTTCGTTTTTTCGGAATATTCACCTTCACAACACTATCATCTGGATCGGTGTCCATGTCATTCTCATGAGCAATATTATCATCCTTTTCAAGCCGGTGAAATTCTTCGGTTTCCTGAATAGTGTCTCCATTTGCGATGTGGCCATTTTTGAAGCTGGAAAAAACGCCATCTTTAGTGAGGATGTCTAACTGAGAGGTTCTCACATCGTCTGGGATATCCTCTAACTCGGATGAACTTTCCGAGGGAGAATGTTCCACATAGTTTCTCTTGTTGAACATTCCTCTGTGACGAAATAGACTATCTTCATAAAAGACACCACGTGGACTCTCGTCGTCGTTACTGATGATGCTGAGGTCTCCATCATGTAGAGTCTTGCCCGTTTGCAGACTACCTCTGTGTTGACTACTCAGAAGCACTGGTCGAACACCAAGATCAGGAGATTTTGCTTTTTCAATCTCCGCTGAGAAAGAATCCTGAGTATTGAACACTTGTGTGGTTGGCTCACCGTCTCTGTTATTCAAAGGTGGAGACAAGGAAACACCCGTTGTGTTGTGCTCAGAGTAATCCCCGTCTCTTAGATGACTGGGAGAGCTCAATATCTGTTTGTTTGGCGTTTGAGTTTGACTCAACTCTTCCTTCTCTGGTGAAGTCCATACAACTTGACCAGAAGACTCTGTATTTTCCTGCAGATGTTGTAAGAATGGTAGTCGAGAATTTTGGATGGAAGGCGAAGACATCATTTCCGTATTGTTGATAACTTGAGTATCAGAATAATAATGAGACTCTCTCTGAGAGTTCTCTATGCGCTGAGTATCGTCATATTGTTCGATGCGATTATCTTGACTTTCCAGTCCGATGATTTGGTCATAAGATCCGACGGGTTTCTCTTCGGTATGGATAAGTTGAGTGTCCTGATGTCCATTGTGGTTATCTTGGCTGGTTATGCGTTGAGTGTCGTTGAAATAGTTATCATGATGACGGGGTCTTTTGGCCGTGCTCGTCTCTTTGGGACTGGCAGAAATGGAGCGTTTTGGAGTGTGGGTTGCCTGAATTCGCTGAGTGGAGTTGTAGTCATTTGCAATTGCTGGACTGATGGAGGAATTGTTATCTTCTTCCGTTCCAACGGTGTTCGGAGTACTCGAAAAGGTCTGGTGGATTTTCTGTGTATCATTGTCTTGTTGTTTTCTGTTCGGTATCACCTGTGTATCATTGTCTGGCTGATCTCTGTTAGAAATCACCTGTGTATCATTGAGGGTATTGTCTTGGGTATTCTCAAAGGATCGTAGAGACTCGATCGTATCTGGGACTTTAATGGCACTTTTTCTCCGTGAAGCGTCCATTTCGCCATCGGTGGGTGTTTCTTGAGGATGGGTTGACGGTAGGAGGCTCTTTTGCGGCTCGCCGTTTATTTGCATCAGACGGAAACCGTCTTGAATGGGTGATAGCTCTCGTAGAACCAAACTGCCCGAGTTTTGAGAGGTTGTCTGTCGTTTTCTATGATCTAGCTGGGAGTCTGAAAGTGTTCGTTGCGGTAGAGTGGGAAATTCATGCAAAGAAGTCTCGGCATTGGAGGCAACTAGACGAGATCCACGAGTCGGAAGTAGCGAGAACAGCTGAGAACGGTCCAAAGTCAGCAAGGACTCGTTTTTCTTCTCCGTCGACTCATCCGCCTGTGTGGGCTCGTATGAAGGCTTGAATGAGGACATCTCAATTAGTTGTGGCCCAGCCTGCTGGGATTCTGCATATTCATCATTAGCGAATATTAGGCTTTCGTCATCAATTTGCTCTCCACTTTCGTCAGTCATGGCACATTTGTATTGGAGATGAAGTTTTGGTCAAATCGAGCTTTCTGATAGTGTAAGTGACTGCGTCGGCCGCGCTGCATGTATTGATATGAAGCGTTCAGGAAACTCATCAAAGGCGATATATAGATAATGATAAAAATGACGTAAAAATCGAGTTTTTAGAAATTATTGATTTTCATTGAATACCAATTGTTCCAAGATACTCCTCTTTTTCTCTTTTTTATTATTATTGTTTCGTTCAAATTTTCATTATGATTTCCAGTTTTAATCAATGGTTCAATTCCATTATTTTGGGCGCATGGGACTTACTTATATATTCCACAGGCACGGCTGTAAATTTGCAGCCCTCTTTCTTGAAACAGCAATCTCCTATTTGCAGATCTTATCTACAAATTATAAATACTGAGCATAATCCAGCTTTAATTAATTCAAAATATAACAAACATTTAGGATATTCATCCAATTTATAACAAACTTATTGGACAGAACAAAGGTCTGAAGCATATTGGCCTCCGAAGTTAACGAGACTTTTCCTGTTGTTGTCGTCAATCATTATTACTATATAATACAAGAACTCCGATATCCCTCCCCACTAAGGCTCAGCTATACATTGGGTTTGGTCCACCTTGTTGCAATAGCGACAAAAGTGCCTGTGGATTCTGCTGTACTTGTGGGTTTTGATTTACCAATTCAGAGAGATATTGGAGTTGCTCGGCGTTGAGCTCCAGTGGAATGGCCGGCGTCTGCTGTCCATAACCTTGTGGATTATTTGGTGGCAAATTGTGTGGCTGATTAAGTGGTGGCAGGTTCAATGGTGGCAGATTGTTGGTAGGCAGTGCCAGTGAGCCTCCAAGCTTGCTCAAAATGGATCCAAGGTCCTTGACTGGACGTGCTGGTGGTGGCGTTGATACCAGAGCCGGTGGCGACTTCTTAAGAATACTCTTCCCCACGGGAATATAGTCCTTCTTCACCACATACACTGCAAACAACCCTTCTTTATCTTGAACGTTAGCAAAGTTCAAATATCCGGGAACGTTGGTGCCGTTCAAAGCGAACACATACGCATCCTTGACGCAAGCAGCCTTGTTCGAAAGCACTCCCACCTTCGCTCTGGAAAGCAAGTAATCGAAGAGCTTTTTGAATTCACCGCCATTGCCACTGTCGTGAAGCTGGACAACATAGAGGTCTCTGGAGGTGAGAACCTTGTCGAGGTAAGGATCAGCCCTGTGGCGGTCCAAACGGCCCTCAATATCATACTTGGGTCTCTCGAGAAGCTCTTTGCTCACTCGAATGGCTCGGTTGTGGAAACTGGCGGTGATATTATCCTTTGGCAACTCATAATTAGTGCAACTGATGAACTCAGCTTCGGCTCTGAACGCAGCAAAATCGGGGAAAACAATCTCCCCCTTCCAAAAAAACGTGCCCATGGTCGGAGGAAGCTTTGGTGCCTGTGGCTGCGGTGGTGGAGAAGCCTTTGTGGTTTCTTCGACGGGCTTTTCTTCACGACCCTTAAGAATGAAATCAAGCTCCTCATCGCTCATGTCATCCTTGTCGTCGTGTTCGTCCTGGTCGTCACGGGCGTTGTCTGCTTCATTCTCCGACTGCTCGTCTTCATCATCACCTAACCTGTACAAGTTGGACGACGGCGTTTGCGAGTCCTTCTTGATGTTTTCAGACGGTGGCGTCTCCTCCTTAAAGTTCCTATGATCTATATTTCTGCCAACAACCGACACATCGTCCGAGTCATTGTTTGAGAAAAACGACTCAACAACTTCTTCTCCCTTATGAGTTCTTCTGATTCTCTGGCTCAGAGGATCATCAACAGTCAACACAGAGCGACGAATGGACTCTTGGCGGACTTTCTCCGCATACTCCTTTAAGTCCCTGTCCACTTCTTCTGGTGGTTTGGATACCATGTCTTGGAAAGATAGCGATTGATTGGCGAGATTGACCATAACCCGTTCTTTTTTCGCCAATGCCATTACGCTTCTACTCTTTTCTATGTATCTTTTATTTGTCACTGCTCCGGACCATTCGTGAACGGCGTTTTCGAGATTCTCTGCAAGTTGTTCCACGTCTTCCTTTGCAACTGCGTCGATTTTGCTGATGACATTTTGGAATGCCTTGACAACACTGAGTCGGGTTTTGTCCTTAGTTGGGGCTATTTTTGTCTTTGTTGGTTTTGCTGGTTTAGTGTCCGTGTCGACTTTCTTTGGCTGGTGCTTTGGCTCACACCGATTGCACTTATACACCTTTGGAATTGCTCTTTGAGTTCTGAAGCCCATGCATTTTGCATGCTGCCACGTTTTGCAGTCATCGCATTCGATCATCATGCCACCTTCGTCATTGTCTTCATCATAATTGTCCTTGTTGGTGCCGCAAGGGTCGCAAAGAACATCGCCTTCGCCACTTTCACTTGCAACATCGGACTTTGGGTTAAACTCTTCATCTGAGCTTTCATTTTGGGGTTCGGTTTCCGCTTTTTGCTTTTTCAACGCGGGCTCCTCGCTGAATTTATAATAGACGTCATATTCGTCTCTATTAGCGTGCTGCCCCTTATTGGTTCTTGATGATCGTCTGGGTTCTTCCATCTGAAGCTGGAGCCGGAAAGGAAGTTCACTTTCACAACAGGTTGATTATTTACTTTTTTTTTTTTTTTTTTTTTTTTTTTTTTTTTTTTTT
>JAJMHH010000179.1:0-10573 GCA_030582955.1 Osmozyma tolerans | reverse complement strand
CGCTCATAGTATCATCTGCAGATGATTGCACTGGAACTTCATCAAAGATTGGAGCTGGTAAGTCAGCCCAACTACCAATTGGAGTTTCATCAAAGATTGGAGCTGGCCAATCTGCCCAATTGCCGATTGGGCTGTTCTCAAACATTTGAGTTCTGAGAGTTTGTACTAGGGTTTGGTTTGGAAGGTTGAGTTTGGAAAGGTGTGTTTGTACTAGGGTTGGATTTGTACTAGGATTGAGTTTGTGCTCAAAGACGTTTAAACTCAGCCAATTGAGTTTTACTCAGTAGATTGAGTTAGTTTAAGTTGGTACTCAGAAGATTGAGTAGTTTCTCAAGTTAATATGTTATGTAGATTTCTTGAAATGATTGGTTAGAGTTGTCAGAAGTTACTTCTTGTTACTTTGGATTACTATTTGCTCTGCTAGTGGTCACTAAAACAGAACTTTGCGTATTGATTGTTATGCTCCTTTGGAGAACTATTACTCTTTGAATTTTGATCAGAATTGTACACAAATATTCAGGATCAGGAAAAAAAGTTTTTGGTTTGTGAAAAGTTACTAAAGAAAAGAATATTCCACAATTTATAATGCTTGTGTTTGTGTATTAATGCTATTTGCACCCACCGGACGGCATATAACGCACCTCCACAGAAAGCATTTCACAAACATACACTTTGATGTTAAGTACAAGGTATTTGAGGGTAAAAAAAGCTTTTTGGAGACTATTTACTAACATATAAACTGTTTATAGCAATTCAAGGGATTGGAAAACTTGCTAGATTATTTGTTTTGCTGTATTAAATTTCACATCCTGCACATAATCATACACATAAGCGGAAATATAGGTATTGACAGACGGCAATACCATAATGATGATGACAGCAATATGATGTAATCAATACCATGATATTTATAACTTAAAGGTTTCCATTGAAATATTCTCATGAAATTTTCAAAATGAGGATTTAACATGATAATGAATTGCCGCAAAAAAATGAATCATGGCATTATACAGAAAATCAATAGATAATTAATGATGAATTATTTAATAAAAGTAGATGAGGAAAGTCAAATTTATTTATACTTATTGGCAGCTGCCGCAAGTATATGTAATCAAAGGCATGGTCTTTTTGCACTCACGAAGAAGACGTTGAATTATCTCTAGATTTTCCTAATCTGGTAATTCTTATATTAATTATTCTCTGTAACCCATTATTTAATACAAATACTATCATTATGTCATTTATCCATACCATTTTATCTATAGACCATTATATACTGTACACTATATTTTATGTATTATATACTATATATTATATACTAAATACTATATATTATATACTATGTACTATATATCATTATGTATATTTTCTCTCTTTATCTATTTTACTATTATATCCACGGTGTTTATTTTATAGTTATCCGTATTTATAAGTCTCTGGTACTATAGTCGAATTATTGCAGTCTCTCATCTATACTATATTCTGCTCTGCTAAGAATCCTTGAATTATATAGAATTCACTATTCCCTAATATTCAGTATATCTTGCTTTAAACCATGATAATTCCTCAAGAAGCTTCTTTAAATGAGTTTAATCTACAGAAAACCGGGGTTTGTGGTATCTCTGGATTGGGTCTGCAAAATTGATTATGTAATCAGAAATGTAATTGATTATGTAATCAGACAATAACAGTAATTGATTATGTAATCAAAGGCTAAAAATCAAGGGTCGAAGGAGCAACAAAATTGTTTATTTGGGTTGTTGATTTGCACTCTTACCCATTCTTTAAATAAAATCTAGCCACAATGTGATGAATATATACATATTTTCTTTGAAGTTCTGGTATAATCTAAGTAAACTTGCTCACGTGAATACACATAAATCATTATAAAAGTGTAGATTCGCATAGTACTGATAAATCTATACAGAAAATAAAAATCTATACAGAAAATACTTTGATCGCTATTTTCTCATTTTTTCAAACTACAGCAAAAATCAGTCATAACTCTTATTAAATTCCAACTCACTATATTTCTTGACTGAAGACATCCTGAGGTATGCAAATAAAAAGAAGACACTATATATCTTGGTGCACGGGTGCAAATATACTCTAACCATGTCCAGTGATTTATCTACTGACGGAGTACTATGCAGGAAAATATGATTTAGTAGTGCCTACTGACATTTTACTTAGTGTATCTTTTGTTTGTTATAGTTATGTAGATCTGTGATATTTATGGATATAGAAACGATGAGAATGTATACATTGGTGTAGGTGTGTTGTAATGCATATAACCTTATATTGGTGTAGTGTAAAGTAGTGCATATAATCTTATATTGGTGTACAGGTGTAAATAAGGATATAGATAGATCTTTTGCACATGTCATAGCCGCGGAACACTACTACCATGGACGAGTTAAAATACCTTGCTTTCAACCTTCTGGATTACATTGACCAGACACCTCAATTGAGTTTCGCCACCATGACGGTGGCGTTCAATCCAATCTTTTGGAATATTGTGGCCAGATTAGAGCATAAAACTCACTTTTTAACTAACACCACCGGCTCTCCTTACCGTGGTTGTTACCTCTTGGCTGCCACCATTTTCCTCTTGGGTCTTTATCGTGATCACGTGTATCATGAACTCTTAAAGAGCCAACCAACTTATGAGCCATTGCTTACCATTTGGTGGGTTCGTTTAGCTGCTGGTGCCATCTTTGCTTTTGGCAATATCCTTGTTGTTTCATCAATGTGGGCATTGGGTGTGACCGGCACGTATTTGGGTGATTATTTTGGAATCTTGATGGATGAACGTGTTACTAGTTTTCCTTTCAACATCAATGATAATCCCATGTATAATGGTTCCACTTTATGCTTTTTGGGAACTGCTTTATGGTATGGGAAACCAGTGGGGATTGCCATGAGTGTTATTGTGTTTGGAATGTACAAGGTTGCTTTATTCTTTGAGGAGCCTTATACTGCTGCCATATATGCTGAGAGAGAGAAGGCAAAGGCAAAGGCCGAGTGAGCGGGCGTAAGCCCGTGAACGAGCTCGAACGGGCGTAAGTCCGTGAGCTCTTCTCCGGTTCTCCGGTTAGCCTGGGTATCTCCGGCTCTTCTCCGGTAGCCTGGATATCTCCGGTATCTCCACTAGCACCTTCGATGCTAAGGCTTATTGAAAATCAAAAACTCCAGACACTCCTCTTTCCTCCACGTAGCGCAACGACAACGACTGAAACTTATCATTCTGAGTATGATAATAAAGCCCGCTAACTGTGCCCGGAATAATCCTTGTAGAAAAAGCTTCAGAATCGTGGTCGGCTGGCCCGCCGCCGATATTCAACACCACATAGTAGAAACCTTCAAAAGAAGCATTTTTCAATTGCTTGATTCTTGAGTCTGGAACCAAAAACTCCTCCTTCCACCGCATATAGATAAACAGACTATCGGTAGAACCAGAGTATATATCTTGAAGACTACGCCGAAGGGAATCTTCAGACATAGCACCGGAGGACCGAACTAGGGTTTTCCAATGATCAAGGTCATTTTGAGGGAAAGATCCCCATTCATGATTGTCCGTAATGAATGTGTAGTCCTTAACAGGAGAAACGGAATTATCATTCCAACCACGTGACTTAAGTGGATTATTGATGATTTCACCTTTAAAACACGTGGTTATCAAAGGATGTTCGTCTGTGAGACCAGAAATTTGAAAGAATCCCGTCACCACAGAATTGACTAAATCCACTGTTTTCAATTCCACACGAATATCATGAATCCCCACTGAACTTTGTTGTTCTCCAACATATTTAGCATTTGGCCGGAGGTACTGATTTACAAATTGGGGGATTTCTGCCGATGGTACCTTCTCATTTAGGAAATGTTCGGCGTATTTATCATGATGGATGTAATTATGGCGATTATGAGCAGAACGAACAAAATGAAGATTTTGTGATTGTGGAGGAGTTTGTCCAATATCGATTTTTCCTGAATTTAATCTAGGAAGCTCTTTACGGAGTGCCAGTGGCTTGAGCTTGGGCGTTTGTTTCTTGGTTTCCCGCTTATTAAGTTGGACTGGCTGTGGCATCGCTGAAAAGGAATTATAGGGATGGCGGGATTATAGGGATGGCGGGATTGATGAAACGGTGGTTATAAGGATGAAACAATGATGAAACAGCAGTGAAACAACCTTAAAACAAATGTGAATCAGCAAAGTTTAACGAAAGCGCTGCGATGAGAGCGGTTTGCCTAGTTATATACTGTGGCAGAGGTGGTGAGACGTGACTGGCAAGTCACGTTGCTTATCGCCTCCGGAACGCGGAGCTCTCGGCGATATCGGTAAAAAAGAAAATTATGTATATATGAAAAAAAGAAAAAAAAAAAAAAAAAAAAAAAAAATATAAATATATAATATAAATTCTCAAAACATAATAAATAGAATCATGGAGTAAAAAAATATATATATATATATATATATATATATATTATATGTTTCGAATTCCATAATGTATCTATTGTCTCTCCTGACTAATCTAGAAGACCGTAATTATGCGAGAACCCGTACACCACATTTACTGGCATCGAGCAACTTGATTTACGAAAATTGTAAATCCGTACACCAAGATATCATGCACGTGATGTATACTTCACGTGACGTTTTCCCCACCATCATCAAAACTATTACCACTGCAATTTATCATCTGCCCCACTTCCCCACTTCCCCACTGGTTGTATTCTGACCCCACTTCTGTTCATTGGAGATGAATCCACCTCCTACTCCACCTCATCCAGCTCCAGATGCTGAGATTTCCAATTTACCCCATCATCGATTACTGGCGGCTGATTTGGATCTAAATCCTGGTCTCGGTGATGATGATGATTTCTCCGATTCCAACGTCAATGACAATCCCACGGTCGAAGATTATAATCCTGAACCTGCCAATGTGGAAATCAATTCCTGGACACGTCCATTTGACCAGGCTTATTTGCAGGAAAAACATACTCTTAATAACAACACCAATCACAATTCGGATTCTATCACAGAATCGCAGCAAAGCAGCTTCATAAATTTCATGGATGCACAATTCTTGCAAGTGCAACGGAGATTTATAAAGAATCAAGCGGAAACTTCGGAGATATACCCTTTTGGGAACCTTATCTCCGATGTGGCCCATTTGCTCAACGTCATTTGGTACCTGGTATCTCCGAAAACCAATTTGTATGGACAAGAGGAATATATCATCAAGTTGTTTGGCGATTTGGAGGATTGGGTTCAATTCTATGATTTCCCAAAAGTCTCTGATCACGTGTTTTATGAAAACCTCTTCACTTTCTTCCAAAGTCTCGACACGAAAACTGCCATTCTAATGGACGGATACACTGGTCCTTCCGGTATTCAGAAGCTCAGCAAAACGCAACTTGTGAGACTTAATCCCATTGTTTCAAGACTTCGTCTTCATGTGGTTGCAAAAATGGACACAGCACGTTCGGAGTTATTCCGTCTTCGGAGTCTCGGAGATAAGGATGCTGATTCGCTTTTAAATGTTCTTGATGTCGAAATTGGCCGTATGTTCGAAGGTGTCCTTGAACGGTTATAACATGGGAAAAAACCAGTACACCAGTCATACACCCGTACACCACACAAACCAGTACATCTTTTCACCCGGAAAAGTGTCCCATCACGATTTGATAAATTCCATAATGTGGCCCTTTTCCACTAAACTGAATGAAGCAGACCAGCTAGCTCTGGAATTACCAGATAATATTAAAGATTTCTATGACCGAGCTGATCCGACAAAAGCCGTTGATCTAAAAAAAGCCAAAGATGAAAAAGTTGCTTCTGTGGTGGCCAAGAATTCTTCCGGATATTCCCATGAATTAGCAAAACATAAAAGGGAATTCAGAGATACAAATGCGGCAGCAATTAATTGTGCTGAGCTTCAACAAGCTGTTCTTGATTGTCATAAACAATGGCTGATGTTTAGTGTGGGGAATTGTTCGGAACCAATAAAAAAAGCATCAGAATGTCAGGAAATCCAAATCCACGCTTTCAACAAATTGAGGTATAACGATTGTTATTCGGAAAAACATTGCAGTCAGATGCGATTTCTTGTGGATCGGTTATTCACCACCACTTTTGGCCAATTAGGTGAAGACATTTCTGAAGAAAACCAGGCAAAGTTTGATAAATCTGTTGATTCAGTTTTTGATAAAGTCTGGAGGTGATCTTGTATCATGCTGTTTTTTCCTCCTTTATCTGGTTTTGATATCCTCAACTAGATCCTGCCAGAGCTCCAATTTTTGCGGCCATTTCATCAGTGCAACAAGTCCGGAGGTATTCGGAAAAACATAAACGGATGGGTTATAATGACATTGTCGATGAAACTCCTTCATCACAGGAGATACTGGATCCTGAAAACCCCATTTGAACGATTCCTTCTTGAGTTTATGTGCAGGAAGCAAATATTTAACAATTATTTCCCATATTCCCTTTCCGATAATGACGATAAAAGGAGCCTGGCAAGTGTCAAACTCACTGAGTATTCTTGGTACATTGGCAATTTTCTCCTTCATGGATAATTCTTGTGCAGCTTTCGTGCATCGGAGAACCAAATCCGTGAATCCGATGCCATAGTCAAGAAGATCATTATCGTGGCGTGCAGCGGCATTGCAAGTACCATCTTCATTAAATAATTCATTGAGAAACTTATCTCCGTTCATTGTCATGTGCTGTTTATGTAAAACCAGTCGAAGTAGGTTCAGATGGTTAAATAATTTCCAAAATAGGTTAGTGAAATGAGCATAATGATGTTGTTGTTTGGAAGATTCGACACCGGGATTAAATCCAACAAACACAAGTAGAATATTTGGTTTTATCGATGGAGGAAGGTCTTGAAGTGTGGGATTTGAGGGGTGTTGATTTGAGGGCTGTTGATTTGAGGGGTGTTTCTTTTTTGACCTTGGGCTTTTGGATGTAGGTTTTGTGATTTTATTGATATTGGAGACTGAGTCAGATTCTTCGTTGCATTTGAACGATCTTATCACATTTTTTAGCGTCATGGAAAAGGGAAATCTTCTGGCGTGGATATTGCAGGAAGATGATGAATTGATAAGTATGCATCACGTGATGAAACTAGATCAATGTTTAGATTTTTTCTTTCTTTTCTCAACACGCGAATGAAAAGGCTTTTTTTCAAATGGAGGGTGATGAAAGGATAAGTACACCCAACAATAACAATGATATTGGTGATATTGAAGATAATGATAGAATTGATTTAATAGATATCAAAGCTGATCTTCCACACTCAGGAATTTGCAATTCATCAACTCCAAATTCAGCACCAAGAAGAGGGATTCTTCTGCTGACACCAAATACTCAAGGAAGAACAAACCGAGTATGTTTTTCTCCAGTTAAAGAAATTGTTAGCTTTACAGATGATGCTAATTTATCATATACTGTTGATGTTGATGGGATAGACAATAACAATAATGACAGATTCGGTAAGAATAATGGATGGGGAGATCCAAGAATGCCAATTTTAATTTCAATGTATTTGAGACTTGGATTCAATGTTCTAGTCACTGGCATCTTCTCATACATTATTGTTATTTTGGTTATCACCGTTAGAGGCGATGTTCGACGGAAAGTTGAACTTTTCACCATGGATGCATTGAAGGAGATCTCAAGATGTTCAAGGGAATATTATAAAAACAAATGTGTTTTATCAGAGAGGGCACCAGCATTGGAAAATCAATGCAATATATGGGAAAAATGTATGAATCGTGATCCTCAATATATTGGAAGATCTAAAGTGACAGCATATACATTTGGAGAAATTCTTAATAGTTTTCTTGAACCAATTAGTTGGAAAGCGATTTTTTTGATGAATGTTATAATTTTTGGAGGATTATTTGTTGTCAATTTTGCCACTTTTTCTGGATTTGGTGATAATAAACCTGAAAAAGTCAAGTTAATGGAAAAAGATGAAAGGGATTTTTTTATAGAAGATTCGCCACTTGGGAGGCGATCACATGGAAGGCCTCATAATTGGAGGAATCAATTGACAGTAAAACAAAAAACTAGTTAATTATGAAAATTTTGATGTTTTTTTTATATAGGGGATATCCCATATATATATATATAATTGAAGGAGGCTTTGAATGATAAGATCGACAAATTGCAAAAATGTAAAACATCATGTAAATTCTAGCATGCATACTCCGTATCTAGCATGACAGTTAAAAAATATTTATTTTAATATAAATAGACCACTTTCCTTCATTTTCTGATTTTTTTTTTTTATGTTTATCTTTTTTTTATTCCAACAATATCTACTAATTCTTATATTAACCTATATTCCTATGATTCCTATAATCGCCTATCTATATTTTCCCTAAAAATCTAAAATATCCTAATCCTATAATCCTATATTCATAAAAATTCCTAAATATCTATATTATCCTATATTCCTTAAAAATCCTAACTATAAGTCTATATAATCCTATATAATCCTATATAAACCTATAATCCTTCAATATCCTTTATTATCCTTTATTATCCTTCAATATCCTTTATTTTCCTTTATTATCCTTTATTATCAATAGTATCTTTCTTATAATAAGATGCTATTTATAGAATCCTATTTTCCTATATTCATTCAATATTCTATATTCATTCAATATTCTATATTCATTCAATATTCTATATTCATTCAATATTCTATATTCATTCAATATCCTATATTCATTAAGTATCCTATATATATTCTTATATTACCCTGACTGTCGAATAAGTTCTACATTATCTTATAATACACTATAATTCAGAAATCCTTTTCCTATATTCCTATATTCCTAATATCATTATTGTCCTAAATTATCCTGTTATCCGAATCTAAAATCCCTATCCTATATTGTTATAATTTAGGTATCCAATATCCCAAAATTTTTCTTTACTGCTATAACCTACAATATCATACATTCCTATTTTATACTATAGAGGGATTATATTACCTTATATTACCCTAAAGTATTCCAAATTGTCCTGATATACACTATAACACCAAAATTATATTTACAAAATCCAAAACTCCTATAATCCATAATATCCTATAATATCCTATAATATCCTATAATATCCTATAATGTCCAATAAATCTAAAAGCTTATCTCCACAAAATCCTTTATCCCTATATTATCTATATCACCATATAACTTCTACAATTTTTCACAATGTTATAATCCCATAATCCCATAATGCTAAAGTGATAAAATCCAATATTTTTTAATCTTAAATTTCTTGAAATTCCTTCTTGCCTATAATCCTATATCTTACAAATCCCAAATTCCTATATTATCTATATTCCTATATTCCTATATTCCTATTTTCCTATATTCCTATATTCCTATATTCCTATATTCCTATATTCCTATATTCCTATATTCCTATATTCCTATATTCCTATATTCCTATATTCCTATATTCCTATATTCCTATATTCCTATATTCCTATATTCCTATATTCCTATATTCCTATATTCCTATATTCCTATATACAATATTCATTAAAGTCACCTACTATATCCTATAGTACAATAACCTATAATGTTCTCTCTTCCATCATATATCAACATATCAGCAAATTATCTATCAAACTTATATTATCATAATATTCATTTTAACTACATCATCATATTATCGATATTGTCCATATCAACTAGATTTTCCATATATTATATCATTATATCATTATATTAACTATATCACAATATTCATATTATCATATCAGCTATATCATTATTAACTATTAACTATTATCTATGTCAACAAAAATGTCTATATTAACTATATCTTCATATTAACTATATTAACTATATCTTCATATTAACTATATTAACTATAATATTATAATATTTATATTATCTATATTATATTTCCATTTTTATTATTGAACATATCATCATTTTATCGATTTCATCTATAATCTATATCATATATAATGTAATATCCTGCATATAAAATCTATAATAGTATTCCTTTTTAAATCTCTATCATCCAAAACTTCACTTTTTCAATTTGCAAAGGCGTTTTTGTTAATTACCACGATTTAACGAATTACGGCGATTTGAACCGATTTTTGATTGACTTAAGATGTAAATTTTAAGAAAAGGTGCTGATAACGGAATTTTAAGAATTCCGTTGCATACTTCCAAGAGTAAGGAGGCACGGATAAAAAAAAGAAGAAAAAGAGAAAGAAAAAAAAAAAAAAAAAAAAAAAAAAAAAAAAAAAAAAAAAAAAAAAAAAAAAAAAAAAAAAAAAAAAAAAAAAAAAAAAAAAAAAAAAAAAAAAAAAAAAAAAAAAAAAAAAAAAAAAAAAAAAAAAAAAAAAAAAAAAAAAAAAAAAAAAAAAAAAAAAAAAAAAAAAAAAAAAAAAACAAGAAAGAAAAAACTCCATAATAATTTTTGTTTTTTTGGTTCATGCTAAAATTCCTCTCAAAAAGAATTCTGAAATTATAGGACAAAATTCACTCAAATTAAAACAAAACTCGAATTAATCCGTTCTTAAACATTGAA
>JAJMHH010000178.1:0-10723 GCA_030582955.1 Osmozyma tolerans | reverse complement strand
TTTTTTTTTTTTTTTTTTTTTTTTTTTTTTTTTCTGAAGGTATCTGACTACCTCATCCTTCAGCCTGTTTCACTAAGTAGTCAAATATTAGATTACCTTGACCTAATTATAATTAATAAAATGCTTTGGCGTGCACTTAGGCTTCCCGCGCTCCCTATTCTTGTGCCTCCGCGACTATACCGCGCCAGACATTCTAGGCAGATGTCGTTACCGCGGCAGGTACGCGAGCCTGCAGTGAAAGTACCATCTCACCATTCAAGCGTCTTTTGACTTGCGCCAGAAAAACCAAACCCCGATATATATATATAAATGTATACATATACGTACTTTTGCTCATATTCCTTCTTTGACGTGCCCTTGTGAACTGTTCCTCGTTTTTTCATAAGATCCATAGTATTAGAGAACTTTATTCTAGAGCATCGACCAAATTTATTCTTTTTTCCCTCGTCTTCCGTGTGATCCCTGACTCCTTGAGATTAGCAAATACAGGTCATGCTTCCGAGGAGGACTTCCGAATCTTCCTCCTCCTCAGACGATGAGAGTCGTCAAACCCCTTTTAATGTGCCTTCGGTGAATCTTGCAAGCCTTCGGAAGAAGGACAAAAAAAAGTCAGCCAAATCCCAGTTTTCTCTGGCAAAAAAGAAGATCACTGGCGCAGGTAAGCATCGTCAAGTTCCCGATAGCCACACATACAACCGGAGCACTGTTCTTAGCACCTCTTCTAACTTCTCCTCCTCAAGTGATCTGGATGATCTGCTGGTTTCATATGTTTCTGATCGCAGGTCCCAAAGAGAAGGCTCCGTGAAAGACTTACCAAACTTTAAATTTAATGTTCCAACTCAGCAGCAAGGACGCTCCAACGCCAGTGGGGACTTTGAGGATGACGATGATGATGACGACGAAGACGGCAATGATGACACCGATGAATATGGAAATCCAAAAACCTATAACGCCCAACCCATGGTCTACGATGACGACTCATCCGACAATGAGGAGCCCCAACGCACTCACTCTGTGAGATCTGCTCATTCCAGACAGTCAGTGGGATCCCGTGGTTCCAAACAATCACATCATTCACGTGCCTCAAGATCCTCCGAAATATCTCCTGGGAGAAGGACGAGGTCCATAAAGTCTGCATCTATCAAGTCCAGAAACTCTCACGAGATAGACATTGCCGATGCCAGGCGCCCTTCGGCTTCTAACCACTCAGCAAACTCAAAGGACTCTAACACTATGCGAAACATATTTCGCAGAATGTCACTTAAAGACCAAATGGACTCACCAGACGCTCCCTCCAATTCCGATACCTTCTTGGGCAGAGTGCTCAGTCTTGGGTCAGGAGGCTTAGCCGGTGGAGGTATGGCCCCTGGAATGAACAGACCAGAAGTGATCGATGAAGAAAAAGATGCTGGAAATCCCCCTGGAGGCGACTCAATCGAAATGAAGAATCTTCAGTACAGCGATCTCAATGATGCTGCAAAGGATCTCATTCTGGCACATGCTCCAGAATTAGCTCAATCTAAGAAAACCCCTAAAGTTGCTTTCGAAACTCCTGAGAAGCATGACTCCAGCCCCAATGCCTATGAGCATGAAACGAAAGAAGGCTCATCAGTTGAGCATGAGGCTGGTACTGTTCCAGCTACTCCGGAAGAGGAGCATACAAATCCTTTCTACCAACCTAATCCAGACTTATTGCGTGAACACCATGATGGTGGAGATGACGATTTCCTTTTGGAGGGTGATGGAGGGTATGTGGCGCCACCCAAACAAGTCCACGCCGGCGTGCTTTCGTCTTTGTTGAAGCTTTATCAAAATCCCACAGCGTCCAAATCGGGAGCTTCTATTGCCTCATCTGAGCCTAGGATGTTGGCTGACGAACAAATGTCTGACGAAGAAAACATGCCCAAGACTGGCCACCATGGTATCACGAAGTCATTCACTGATGGTGGAAGAAAATTGGCCGGTAAGTTGCATATGAAGAAGGGCACTCCTACGTCGCCAAAGCACGAGCACTCGGAAAATGAATCTGACGGTGATAATACTGACCGCAGTCTCGATGGAGAAGCTGCAGGCTTGCCTTCATTCCAGAATGCTCGTCCAAAAATCCCAAAACCAAATGTTTCTCATAGTCTTGGAAAGAAACTCAAGTCGAAGAAAGACCGGCAATTGCGCATCACTGTGCATATTGCAGACATTCTTCAAAGACAGCGTTTTATCATCAGAATGTGTAAAGCGCTTATGTTATATGGAGCTCCAACCCACAGACTTGAGGAGTATATGATCATGACGAGTAGAGTGCTTGAAATCGACGGCCAATTTGTCTATTTCCCAGGAACAATGTTAATCGCTTTTGGTGATGCAGCAACTAGAACATCCGAAGTTCACTTGGTCAGATGTGCTCAGGGTGTCAATTTGTCCAAGCTTTCCGATACCCACAAGATTTACAAAGGCGTGATACACGATTTGATGGGTGTTGATGAAGCAGCAACAAAGTTGGAAGAGCTACTCAAGAGCAAGAATCAATTCCCAGGTTGGGTCTGCGTTTTGACCTATGGTATCGGCTCAGGAGCCGTCTGCACATTTGGTTTCGGGGGTGGATGGAAGGACGTCCCTATTGCCTTGGGTATTGGGCTCATCATTGGGTATCTCCAGTACTTTGTTTCATCCAAGTCCAACTTGTACTCGTCTGTTTTTGAGGTGACTTCGTCCATTGTGGTCTCTTTCATTGCAAGGGCTATTGGGTCTATTCACCATGGTGACTATTTCTGTTTTGGTTCCATTACACAAGGATCGCTTGCGTTGATTTTACCGGGTTATATCATTCTATGTGGGTCGTTGGAGTTGCAATCCAAAAATCTCGTTGCTGGATCAGTGAGAATGTTTTATGCTGTGATTTACTCCCTATTTTTGGGTTTCGGTATCACCTTGGGTGCCGCTTTGTTTGGCTGGGTCTATAAGGGAGCAACGGACAAAGCACAGTGTGGAGATGGCCACGCTATGAACGACAAATGGAGAATTTTAATGGTACCCTTGTTTACAACATGTTTGGGTGTGATCAATCAGGCTCGGTGGAGACAACTTCCTGTTATGCTTATCATTTCGTGCACGTCATACTTGGTGACATATTTTGCAGGAAAGCATTTTCTGAACGTTACTGAGTTTACTGCAGCTATTGGTGCGTTCATCATTGGTATCATGGGTAACATGTACTCCCGTATCGGTCGTGGTATGGCAGTGAGTGCAATGTTACCAGCAATTTTCGTGCAAGTGCCTTCAGGTATTGCGTCTAAAAGTACATTATTGGCTGGTGTGGACACAGCCAATAGAATTACCAATTCTTCCAAGCAATCCACTACAACCGATGTTAGCAGTTTGGCATTTGGTGCTACAATGGTGGAAGTGGCTATTGGTATTAGTGTGGGCTTGTTTGCCGCCGCATTGGTTGTTTATCCATTCGGTAAGAGGAAGACAAGTCTTTTCACACTTTAGTTGCATTTATTTATAGAGTTTAATGAACATATTTTGAATATTTTGCTACAAAACAAACATACTTGATTTGACATTTACCATTAAATTAATATAATCAAATGAACTTATGCATCAACGCAAAATTGTATAGTCTTGCAGATTGGCACTCTGGCCGAGTGGTCTAAGGCGCCAGGGTAAGGTTACCTTACCATACATTCCTGGTCTCTTCGGAGGCGCGAGTTCGAACCTCGCGGGTGTCAATATTTTTCCAATTTTATTCTTTATTTTTCATCTCCAGAATGGTCTGATCCGCGGAACGTACCCCACTCAGACTCGCGCAGCTTGAATAAAAAACGATGCTTTTAGGAGACAGTTCTCTCGACAACTTCTAAACATGTTTGGTAGAATAAGACCCAACTTGACCATTAAAAGACTTTTGTCATTGAAATCGTTTGATTCTCATATTGCCGTCGACATTGACGGGAATACTGTCACTTTCAACAATGTTTTTTTAAGAGATGCATGCAATACCCCACAATCAGTGGACCCTTCGAGCAAACAGAAATCTTTCACCACAGCTAGCATTTCGAATGGTTTATCGATAAAGGAAGAGCCAACAATTCAGAAAGAAAATGGCGAAGATGTTTTGAATGTTGTTTGGGAGCAAAATGGAAAGCTCCATGAATCCAAGTATCCCGAGTCAACCTTGAGAAAGTACGCTTCTTTACCACAGAGATTCAAGGGAAAGTTCTTCCCTGAGGAGCAGATTTACTGGACTCAAAAAGACATTTTGCCGTCGATAGAAGAGCTTCACGTCAACTACGATGATTACCTCAACGATGATGGTGTGTTCAGAAAAGTGCTCAACAACTTGAATAGGTTCGGGTTATCCTTCATCAACAACATCGAGGACCCTAAAAATGACCCACAACTTGGAGAAATTACCGAGCAAAACGAAAATCTTTGGCCCGTCTCCAGATTGGCTTCTCGCTTCGGCTATATCAAAAAAACTTTCTACGGCACTTTGTTTGACGTGAAAAACAAGAAAGATGCCATCAACATCGCATACACCAATGTCTTTTTGCCTTTGCATATGGATTTGTGCTACTATGAATCCCCTCCTGGCTTACAATTGTTACACGCTATCGATAACTCTACTTTGGGAGGCGAGAATGTGTTTGCAGATTCGTTTGCTGGCGCTAAGCATGTTCAAAAGGTCGACCCTGCTGCCTATGAGGCGTTGAAGACGGTGCCAATCACTTATCACTACAACAACAACAACGAGTACTATTACTACTTGCGTCCGCTCGTTGTTGAGGACCCCTACGTCAAGGACTTTAACAGCAATGAGACTCTCATCAAAGAAGTCAACTACTCTCCGCCATTTCAAGGTCCATTTGAGTTTCATGTCACTGCTCCAGAGAACCAGAAACTTTTTGACGACTTTCTTCGTGGATTCCGTATATTTGAGGACTTTGTGAACGATCCCAAAAACCAATACCAGGTAAAGACGCCTGAAGGTTCGTGTGTCATCTTTGACAACCGCCGGACGCTCCACTCGAGGTTGGAGTTCTCCGACTCCAACGGAGGTGATAGGTGGCTCATGGGATGCTACGTTGATGGCGACAGCTACAGATCAAAACTTAGAAAATTACACTAGACCAAAAGTGTTACTGTATTAGATACAAATAATGATACAAAACTGACGACTTTTTTGACGATCTCTGGACCCACACAATCTCAATTTCTGTAGCCTCCACTTTAGTAGCCGTACCCACCGTACGACTGACCAGGCCCACGGGCTTTATCATTGACAAGAGACTTGAACGTCTGCTTGAACCCATTGCATAACCGCATCATATTTGGGTAAGAGAAACCCTTCAATACGAAACCATCACTCTCGGTTTTCACGTGCCACGTGGTCACTGGAGTCCTCACGTTCACCTTAAACAACAAGAGGAACCATCCTGGGGCCTTGTGGTCGTAGCAGAAAACGTAAGCACTGTTCTTAGGGTTGGCCTTGGTGTAGGATTCCAACCATTCGTGCACCTCCGTAAGAGCACCTTCACGGAATTTTGGATGACGGCACATCTCATTGACATGCTTGGCGATAGCCTGGATGTGCTGGAAGATCATCTGATCCAAATCGGAGTACCGCTTGTTGTCGACAACAAATTCCTTGCCTAAGTTGTCTGTCACTTCACGAACGCTGAGGTGCTGAAACAAATTGTTTGCAACCTTCCACGTAACTGTTAAGTACTCAGGGCCTCTTGATGAAGGACGAATGACACAATCGCCTACCGATTGCGGGGCCAAAAACTCTTCCGCTTGACGAGCATTGAAATTGTGGAAAAGAGGATGTTGGATATTCCTAGTTCTTGCAAGTTTTGCATTCTCCTTAGCCCTCTCCCTTTGTATGTCGTCCTCTTCAAGCTTGAAGTCCCACTTTGTTGGGTCCTTGAAGAACTTGGGTCCAGAAGCCTTCTTGATGTCCTCGGGCAATGCACTGAACTGAGCCACAAAGTTCTCATAGCTCACATCCATAACAACCACCTGGATAACCTGTCCTTGTTGGAAGTCTTGGCCGCGCATGATGAAGCCTTCTTCAACTGAACCTGTAATGAGAGCCGAGGTCGTGAGACGTAACCATTTAACCTTGGCATGTTCGTCACGGAAGTTTTTGCCGACTCTTTGGACGGTGGCCGGGCAAATGGTGCCTCTGCAGAATGTCTCAGTTGTTTCACCTGTGAGCATGCGGAATACTTCGGTAGTGTCCAACAAATGGAAAGATCTGCGGAGCTCTTCAAAGTTGTTGACGAGCTCTTCCTTGATACTCTGCAACGTGGCGTATTTCTTTTTGCCGAACTTCGACTCCAACTCCTTCCCGAACGCAGTCAAGTTCAAGTCGTCGACCTTACCGACACCTTCTTGCATCAACTGGTATATTATACCGCCTTGCTCCTCGACATGGGCCATGTCTTCCTCATCAAGATCAAGAGCATCAGCGGCCATCTTCCGCGCCAAACTGTAGTCCTCAGGGTGTATACGAGTAGCATCAAGAAGCTCCACAGATGAGTCTCTGACCGAAATACCTTCATCATATGGGATTATCAAGAATGAAGAACAGTTGAAGAAAATGTTGGCAGTGCAGAGCTCATTCTCAACCAAGTCACTTCTTGTGGCGAGGGTTCCGAGCTTTGAGTTGATGTTACGGACCAAACCCGATGCCTTTCTAGGCCCGAGACCAGCAACATAAGGAAGCAACTGTCCAACATAAGGATCAACAATCGCGTCGTTAATCTCAACGCCAACCATATTAACAATATCAACAAACACAGTATCTAATGTTTCCTTGACAGCATCATTAGAAATAAGCTTTTGGTGTTCGTAGAAGCTGAGGGAAAGAATGTCATCCTTGAGGGATACGTACTCAAGCAAGGGGCTCTGGACGTAGCGTGCCAAGCCAACACAGTATTTCACCAATGGTGGTTTGTCTGCTAATTCAAGAAGAGCACGCTGGGACCCCTGGTATAGTCTGGCGGTTTCGTCTTGTGCCCAGATCACTGGGAGCAAAGGAGGTGTGACGTCATTCTGAAGTTCATCAGCGTTAACGATGATATTGTTGTTGGCAACAAAATTCTTCATCACGTCAAAAAGCTTTTTGGTGAGAGCACTGAAACCAGATATTGCGATAACATCCGGTCTGTGCGAATGGAGCTTCTTGTCGAAGAACTCCTTGAGTTGTCCACTGAATTTCTCTTCGCTTTCTCTGTCCCTTGTTGGATTGTTTTCGGACTTGAAGTAGTCATCGATTCGTCCGTTGTCACGAACAAGAACACCAACAACAGCACTATCAAAGTCACCTTTACCAAACGAAACAGCAAACACATTGGGTTTTGTGCCTTTGTCGAATCCGAATGGGGTGAATGGAGCCTGATCCACCTTTATGAGGAAGCGAGTTCTAAGCTCAGCAGCAATCAACCTCTCACACTCACGTCTTAGGTCTTCCTTTGTGTTCATTGAAACCATTGATGTCAATCTCTTAAATGCCATACTTAAGGCAATTTCTCTTTCTTTATTCCACTTTTCTGAGATTTCCGAGGTACCATCAGATTTTAAACAGTTGAAGATCGACTGGAACCAGCTGTCAAACTCCGAGGTTTCCACCCGAACGACGATCAAACCATTCGATTCAGCTTCGAGCATACGAAGCAAAACATCCGGCTTGCTCACCAAGTCAGCGGGTGAATAGTTCTTGGCATACTTTATGTCAGCATACTGACTGTGGTTGTCGATTGAAGAACGACCCTTTTCTGTTAAGGCCACGCTGATAGATGCGAAATTCTTGTAAACTTGTCTGACTTCTTGCCTGATTTTGGGGTTGTGGAACAACTCCTCTGCATAAGTCTTTCTGGTTGCATTCAAAGCATTCTTGGGGTCCTTGAATAAGATCTCGTCGTCTTCAACCAATCTTTCAATCATATCGTCCGGAGTTTCAAGGGAATCGTCCGTTGCATGAATACGATAAGGCACCTCATAGTTTTTGAGAGACTGATCCTGGACATTCTCGCCAAATTCTTTAGCCGAAATACCATATCCTTTCACGGCATCGTAAAGAACATTCTCTCTTATACGCTCAAAGATGGCATATTTAGAGTGCTTCTTTCCGGATTGCTTATCTTCTTCTTCCTCACTATTTTGCTTCTGTTCCTCTTTGACCTCGTTAAGTTTTTTAATCTCGGCAGAGTAAGTGAAGTGAATATAGTCCTGTAGGTCCTGAATGGCCACCATGGTCTCCAACGTTTCTATATCCTTGACAAGATCATCATCAATTGCGAGTTCTTCGATGAGTTTTTCAGTGTTGAGTCTCTTTTCGTAAAGAGAGTGGTATTCAATGTCCAATTGAACGATTCTCCACAAGTCATCCTCGAACAAGAGTTTATGAACGTTGCTGCGAATAGTACCATCTTCATCCACGACATCCTCAGTGTGAACGAGGAAATCACGTCTGTGCGCCCAGATGAATGGTACTTCCCAATTCTCCTTCGAAAGGAATTCAATCACTTTGCCGACAGATTCGTAGAAGGGACCCTTGAGTGGACCATCGAATGCGTTTTGCTTTTCTGCGAAAAGGATATTGCCAATCCATTGCTTTTCTCTTTGCAACTCAACTCCTTCCAAGTCAATGTAATTTAAGTTGGCCCTGTACTTTTGGAACCTTTCAGGAATGTCGATGATGCGGATCATGTTATCCTCTTCGGTAAGCATACGATCTTTTAACTCCGAGTGCTCGAAAACTTCATCAAGTGCAGTTGGCTCTTGTTCGTTGTTACCTTCATCTTCGATCTCCTGGGCTTCAAGAGCCCAATCGTACTCAGCACCATTACCGAAAACCTCAAATAACTGCTGCAAACTCTCGCGATCAACACTGGAGAGTTTGGAAGTATCTAGCTTGGGGCCCTTCCGTTTGGCTCTTTCTCTCTGCTGCTGAGCTTTGTGAGCTTTGGCTTCTTCCTCATCGGAGTATTCGTCCTCTTCGATGAAATCCTCGAACTCATCCAAGATGTTTCTATCATCTCTCCGCTCGTGGTCATCACCTTCGGCTTTGCCAGCTTCATCCTCATTCTCGTCATCGGAAAAGAAGTCGTTCAAGCGGTCCTTGGGTCTTTCATTGCCGGCATCACCGTCCTCGCCACCAGAGAGTTCGTCATCTGGGGTGGCCCGTTTAAGCCGCTTGAACTTGCTTCCTGAGGGTCTCTTCGGAGGGGCACCGGAATTCTCTCTTAAGAGCTCCAAGTCATCTTCATCCAAGCCATCATCGGCGTCGGCAGAAGCACCGCGTTCACCGTCCCTTTCTCTTCTCTTGTGCTTTCTTCTTCTCTTCTTCAGCTTGCCGACATCGTCCTCGTCATCATCGACAATAAAGCCTTCACGAACTTTCCTTATTTCTTCCTCATCATTATCATCGTCATTTTCCTCAGAAGAATCGTCCATCACGTCATCGCCGCCCTCTGAGCTGTTGTTGTTGTTGTCGTCGGAGAAGTCGTTACGAATCTCCATTTCTTCGTCCTGAGCAGGATTGGACCTCTGCTCTATATCGGCTCCTGTGGACATTATTGAGATGGAAACAGGTAAGTTACCTATTCAGCTTCCACGGTCTCCTCTTGATGAAAATCGTCTGATGCTTCAGGCTTCGTCGCTTCTCACCAATTTTCATTCAAATTAACTTTACTTGGTGTACGGATGTTTTACTTCGCGTCCCCTGCATGCTCTACAGGACCAGGTTGTAGCAATGCTTACACGTAGATAACAACAAATTAAAAGCAGAATTAAAATCAGAGAAAGAGGAATTTAGGTCATTTCCATACATAATAATGCAAAGTTCTAATCTAGCATCATTTCGTCACTCAGTGAGGACAGGATGGCGGCATCCAGTGCAATCTCCATGCCTACATCTTGAGCGTCCTTTGCGAAATGGTCCCAATAAGTGTACTTACTCTCTTGGGAGGCCACCGCCTCTTCAGTAAGCTCTTCAACTCGGTTTTGGTCCTGCCGTACCTTATGTTTTTTCCTCAAGGCTCGTTGCTCCACTGCATTTTGTTCTTGGAGAATTTGCCGTAGATGATCCATGTTAAGGAACGTGGTTCTTGATTCGACCAATTGAATGATTTTTGAATAGCTCCGGAATGGTCGCACCTTGGCACTATTTGGGTTGACACTATTGTAATGCTTCACGAAGGCATTGAAAAGGCGGCGTGCCCATCTTTGGTAATGAAGTACTATGCATGCTATCGGAGGACACCACCTACCCACAGCGTAGTCATGATGTATCTTATTCTCGAAACTCAGCCGTAGTTTTTCGCTAATGTAAGTGTCAATCTTTGACTTTGGAGGATCTTTGTCGAGCAGGTCCCTTGCAGTGGCCAATGGGTTGATGACAAAGCCTTGATTCCTTAAGCCTCTGGGTGTTCGCTTCTGCCGCGGTTGATCCGAGGAAATGTCTAAATTTTCTAGCATGTGCTCAATTCTGACTCTCTTGGATGATATGTCCTCATCATAATCAAGATGCCTCTTACGAAACAGCGTAAGATTTTCATGTTGTTTTAGCGGCATCATATGGGCCAAAATCTACGCGGAGGCATTAAGGACTATACTACTATCATCTACTATTAAGTCAGATTTTTCTGGAATCAAAGGCGCATCTATATGCATGACATGCTCACTTTTTTTTTTTTTTTTTTTTTTTTTTTTTTTT
>JAJMHH010000177.1:0-10878 GCA_030582955.1 Osmozyma tolerans | reverse complement strand
TGAGGGAACTTCAGCGAATGCTCCATCAGTTCGATAGTTGGAAAGAACGTACCGATGAAAGAGCTTCCACCATTAGGGGTATGGTTAACTCCGATAACTCCGATAACTCCGATAACTCCGATTCAGAGTCCATTTTGGCTGATTTCTCCCGCATATCTCCATCTGCCCCAATAATGAACCGATTGCTTCTTCATAATGGCTATGATCTTGTATTTGGTCCGTGCATGTATCCACGAATTGAGGCCTCCATTGATACATTTCCCAATTTGGATATCTCCGATACCCAGTCGGGCTATCTCCGATAAGATACCCAAATGAAATTCTCTGGTTCAGTTGATACATTTCCCAATCGGGCTATCTCCGATAAGGTACCCAAATGAAATTCTCTGATTCAGCCTGGCGGCTGAATCATCGGGAGGCAAATTCCTTCATAAACGAAACCAATTTCATAAAAACGTGACCAAATTGGGCAGGTTGTTTAATATCTGCAGTTAAATGCACCTCCAGCAAAGGAAAAGCCACCGATAAAACCGTTTTTGGTGCTTGACGTAACTCAATATCGGCCCGACTCGGAGTAAATGCGTCAATGGCGTCACCACTAATGGAATACTGGCTCATCATCGTTTGTCTCAATAAGGAAAGTGCAACCGCCGCTTGTGCCTGCACGAAAAGCCGTTGCAACTTCTCCACCTTCATTTCGGCTCCATTGGCTGATCCCACCGTCTTGGTTATACTGTCACTCACATCAAGGCCATCACGTGATAATGCTTGGTCCACGTGATACAACACCAAATGTACTTCTTCAACAGACAGCAACGTCATCAGCGCCACACTGACGCAAAGATAAACCGCCACATCCCGACGGTCCACAAGATTGGCCAAGTCCTTATCTTTGGTATTGAGTGTTTCCATCAAAATCCTGCATATACTCATGATCATCCTTTTTTTGCTTGTATACCCGTTTTGCACCACCGAATAAACTGTGGGGAGAAGACGCGGTTGTAGCCAGAATGACAGAGTGCTCCGTTTCAAGTAGGCAACGGCCAACGTGACCCCTTCGGAGAAGTTCCGGTTGGCTAACGATTCGTGCTTATCGAAAATGTACCTGTATATGGACTCGGCCACTTTCCTAATTGGGAACTTCGGAGAAGCCATTAACGCCAAAACCGTTGCCACGCATACTTTCGGATTAACATAGCCTTGACAAACCACCAATTGGAGATTTTCCACAACAGCCAAACTTATATCATCGGCTTTTTCCGTGCACATAGTCAAAACTCCCGGTAACATCCGCTGGCTAACGCTCGTGCAAACGCTGTCGGAGAGATTCAGGCTAGTGGCGTTGCCGTGGAAAACATCACGGTCAATTTGAGTTGATGAAGCACGTGACTCATGGTCTTGAGTCAAAACGGTCCCTATTGTTGATGCATGTTCCTCCTGCCGTAATAGGAAACCGTTGAAACTAGCCACCACAGCCGCACGCACGGCTCGGTTACTATTGGGGTTAACTTTCTCATCCACAGTAGTCAAAACGCTCAGTGTGAGTAAAAATTGAGGATTGGATTCACAAACGAGAAACACCCCCTTCACTGCAGCAATTTGCACTTCCACCGGTTGTTTTTCCCGAGCAAAAAAGAGCAAAATGCGTAATATGAGACTCACAACGGTTTCGTTATCGTGAAGTCCGACACGGGCATTAGCCACAATATGGCGATTATGCTCAAAACGGCAAGTGCAACCGAGACAACCGACAATTTGCAACAACTTCACTTTGCGCAAATCATTATTGCCATTTGTAGACATCAAATGCTTCAATGACGTCACCAATACGTTGGCAAGCTTATTTTCATGCCCACTACCAAGCGAATCACTCAAATCTTTGAGTATCGGAACGGCTTGCCTCATTTGGTCAAGATCCATTTTGGCTAATCTGGCCAAAAGCGTTTTCTGCACCGCCACAAGGAAACCAGTTCGATACGTACCGAAGTTTCCATGGCAGAGCCGGAAAATCTTCAATGAACAAAGCCCCGTTTTCTCGCCTCCTATGACGTCAGAAATATTAGGCTGCAAAGCCACAACGTCATCCTGACGGGGCCGTTGGCCCGTACATCTGAAAATCTCGTATGCAACATGAAGGAAACATGCAATTTTGTCACCTTCACTTGCAGACGCCAATTCCATAGCCGCTTGTGCTACTGCACCTGCTGCTGCGGCTGTTGCTGCAACACCTGCAGTGGAACTCCAGAATTTCCGAATCTCCGATAATTCTCCGCCGCTTTTCTCCATCACAAAAGCCATTTCTCGAGCCACACGGTCCGGCAGCAGCAGCTCAAGCCAAACAAACGTCAAAATCCGGCCCGAAGAGTCCCGTACATAAGATTCTGGATCCCTTTGGCCTCGTAAAAGCTGGAGACACGCATAAGCTCTTATCTCCGTTAACTCCGTTATATCCGAGTGGTTCAAAATCTGCTCCATCACTTTAACCGCCTTTCTCCGTACGGAAACGCTTGCATCACCAATCCGATCACATATCAGCCGGTAATATTTCGCCAAAAGCTCGTGGTTGGCCAAAGCAAACTTCGAAAGAAGTTCAAGAACTGCATCCCTAGACAGAGCCGCGTGGCTTGTTAGCAAGCGGGAAATTGTTTGCGCCACACGTGGCGTTAAAAGCACGGTATGATCCAAATCGGTAAGGGTGGAGAGAGTCCGGACTGCACGAGTGACCAATTTAACCTTATTTGACAGCAAAGAATCAGTGAGAACCGTTTGAAAACGGTCATAAACGGAGTTAAGCCCCACTAGAAGGATCAACCGTTCGTATTGGGGCTTAGTTAAACAATCGGAAAACCCCGAGATCCACCACCGGAAAAACTCATCGGCAACGTCATTCACCGCTCTCTGTGCCGCCAGCAACACATTTTTAGCGCTTGTATCACTCCAAAAGAACCCATTCTGCGAAGAGTTGCTTCTCACGGTGTTGTTTATGTGAGAAATGAAAGCTCCGATTTTGACCCGGCTTGGAACGGATAATTTGCTTTGGAAAACCGCCTCAAGTTCTTTGTTCAACTCAAGAACATCATTAGCTTCCGTTGGTGACATCACGTGATGACACTCAAGCCGTTTCCTTTTGGCAAGAATCAGTACACCAATTTTGCCGCAAATATCCAATAAAAAAGGCTCCACCGCCGGTTGAAGCTCTGATGAGGCCAACAGCTTGAGCAAACACGTCCATAGTGATCTTACCAACGTTTCAGCGCCAGGGAATGCCGACTCACCAACCATGGAAAGCCAGTCTTCCACCAAGACTGAGATCAACGCCTTGGTGTCTTGGTGTGGGTTCGCATCGACCTTCCGTAATAGGAAAGTCAGAATAGTATCACCAGTCACAGCAGCAGTTTCGTATTCGGCCAGCAACGAGTCAAGAAGCGCCGTTCGTCTGATATTCACCGATGCTAATGGATTTTGCGTGTTTTTCGCCATGGCAAGAAACTCCTCCACGGCATTTTTACCCAACAAACTTGGCAGTTGGACCGTTTGGGCCAAAATGACAAATGCCAGAGAAAAGGACGCCACGTGACATCCACTGGTCACGTGAACATGAAATATCCCCGATCTCTGATGTGGGAGTTCGGATAATCTTAAAAGAAGCTCGTGGATGATGAAATTCCGTTGATTCGGATGGTGGCGAAAGATTTGAGCTAAAAGATGCAAAAATGGGCCATTTAGCTCGTGTAAAAGGGCATTTTCCGTGGCAGACGCTGCCCCGACGAAAGCGTCGAAGCACATGTACTCGAGAACGGATAAAACCAGCTCGTCGACGGAGTTAGCGGAGATAAACTCCGAAAGGGAAGCCAATATGCGGGGGAAACCGGAGATATCGGAGTTAAGCTTCTTGCGTAAACTCCTAGACACAAAATGAACCGTGCTATGCAAGAAACTATCGATCATTAGACGTTTATGCAGGGAGCCGTTGATGATCAACATCATGATACGACTAGCGGTGATTCCATCGTGCAAGGAAGTGTTGTCATCGTTGAGAAGACCCGAGCAGAGCTGTTGGATCCGAAATAGGTAATCTTCATGCACGTCATCAAGGCTATTTGTGGTAATTAAACGGGTCAAGTTTCCTAAAATGGAATGTGCAGGGAACTTTTCAGTAATTCCGTCATCAACGCCATCAACACTTTCGTAAATGGCAGCCACGGTGGAGTTGGCAATGTGATTATAGTCGATATGAGCACGACGTTTCCGAGAAGGGACCAAATCGGGTAATTTTGGACGTTTTAAAGCACGACTAGGCAGATAAAACGCATTTTCCGAGTCCACAAGACGACGGAATTCGCCACAATACTTCATTTTGTGGGTTTCAAGGTCTTTTTTGTTGGTTTCAACATTATAAGTAGGGAGTTCCGGAACTAACACCAGTACACCAGGAACATTAACAGTAGAGGATTCAACAAGATTGATTTCGGCAGGCTTTTCAGGTACAATAGACCGTAAAAGAGTGGATTGAGGAAGTGGACAAGTATCGTTATCAACACAAATGACAGGTTTGCGGAATTGCAATTCCGCAGCATGAGGGATTTCATAATCAGAAAGACGATTTCGTAAATCAGAGAGGCAGTTTTCATAATTTTGTGGGTTTTCTTCAATATCAGCAACGACATTTTGGGCTAGAATTTGGTCATTTTCGGGAAGATATTCGGAAAATCGGCAGGAATTTGATGAAATTCCATTTATGGATAAAACCTGGAGTAAGTCATGTTTTGGAAGCAACTGGAATTGCGGAGCTACCGCAAGAACTTCATTCAAATTGACCATGATTTGGATGATGGAGACGCGGTTTGATATATGACCCTATACAGGCGTTAGCCTGTATATAGGAGAACTATGAGACTGCATATATCAATTATCCTGCACAAAGGACATGGTGGATCACCTTTGCAATGGATCAATTTTCTCAAAACGAATGTCACCGGAAATATAATGATTTCTTGGACCATTTGAAGAAATACCTTGAGGGGAAGAAACCCACAGAAACCACCAATTTTTCCAAATTGACCCAGTATTATAAATATTAACGTAACGGTCATTTTTTGAGTTATTCCGAGACGGTCTCACCAAATTGAGATATTCTCTTGTAGTGATATTATTAGCAGTTAGAAAAACATGAAAAGCAAGGAGCATAGCCGGATAAATGAAAGCTGCTAAGCCATAAATAGCCAAAAGCAAAGCCACTGGGTTTTTTGCAGCCGAGTTGCCGAATGAGGAAATCCCGGAATTATCCAGCCAACGATAATGAAAAACATGGATGAATCCAAGAATAGATATCATTATGGAAACAGCCACAGTAAAAAAAAGAAACCAAAGAAAATATCGGTAGTTCCGTACACCAACACAATTATTAAGAAAGGAACAATGGTGATCATGTATAGAAACACAAGTATTGCAAACACCACAATGGCTCATTCGAGGAGATCTCCAAATATGGCAAGTGGGGCAATATTTCACAGTTGTTCCTTTATAACGATCGGAAAAATATGGAAGTGAAACCGTATTGAAATATTCCTCAGGAGGATCATGTGGATATTGTAATTGAAATGGATAATGAATATTAGTAGGAGCAATTCCTGGATCACATGATGAAGCTTTAACAAAGAATAAAATAGATAATAGCCACAAGTAGCTAGTTATTATAACCACAGCAGGAGAAATATTCCCCCATAACCATGAAGCTTCAAAAACCCAAAATAAAACTCCTCCTGCTATCATTAAAATTCCAACTCCAATATTAACTGGCTTTTGTTTAGCTGATAAAAGTCTTCCTCCACATAAATAAACATGATTAAATTGACGTGTTTGGTAGTTTTTTTGGGGGTTTTCAATTAAATTTGGGTCTGTAATGAGCCAGTTGGTGATTATCCAGCGGAGCATATCAAAATATCGATATCGATTTATCGATATCGATTCCAAAATATAAATATCAATAGATAACGATTTATATTGATAATTCCAAATATATATCAATATATCGTTATAGACAATATGAATATATTTCTGGATATTGATATATGGATATAAATAGATATCAATATATGGATATATCAATTAATATGTATCAATATGGATATGGGTATATCAATATGGATACATGAATATTGAAGGTATAAGGATGGAATGAAAGTTTTGGATCAATTGGATTTGAAATATTGATATTATTTTGGAATATATTGGAATTTTAAAATATCAATAGGATATGTGGAGATCGAAATTGAATCAATGGATAAGGGGATATGATTATGTAATCAATATGATGTTGTGGTGATTATGTAATCAATATAATGGTATGGTGAGACTGATTATATAATCAATATGTTATGGGTAATTCAATGTGGATATCAATATGGAAGTATGAATATCAATAGATATATGGAATAATATCTATATGTGGAAATCAATTATGGAATATTGGATCAATATAGAATATTGATATTTGTATGAATGTGAATATCAATATGGATATGGAGATCAGGATAACTGAATTAACTTGGATATATCAATAATTGTGATTTTGAATATTGATATATCAAATGATATTATGGAATTTTTAATTATTATATCAATATGGATATATTTATCAATATCAATATATGGAATTATGGATTATAGATACAATATGAATGAAATGGATATTTGGATATTTGGATATATCAATTGAATTTTAATATCAAATCGATATATATATATCAATTGTATTATGGATATGGATTTATTGATATAAGTAATATCAATTATATGGATATATATGGGTAGATTGATTATATGGATATATCAATAATTATGGATAGATATATGGGTCTTAATATATGGATATTGATATCAATTATGGAATTAGTTTCTTAAAATTAGAATATCAATAAATATGGAATCTCAGTAAATTATGGATTATGAATTATGGATTATGGATATTGATTATGGATATTGATTATGGATATTGATTTATGGATATTGATATCTGGATATTGATTATGATTATTGATTATGATTATTGATTATGATTATTGATTATGGATATTGTAAATTAAGTATTATATGGATTTCGGCGCTTATTAAAATGACTATAAATTAATATGGATATATCGATATTTATATGATTTGATAACGATAACAATACCTGCATATAGAGCGATGATGAAAATGACGGTTTTCAATTTTAAAACGCATAGAAATCTTTAATTTTCCTTTTTCTTCCAAAGTTCCCCGCAATGTTTCAGGGGTTTCGTTTTTGCAGTTATAAAAGATCGGGGATTTTCCTTCGAAATCAATCATTCCAAAACTTTCCTCCTACTTCTTTTTCTTCCTTTCGTAATTTCCATATTCCATCAACTCCGGCGCTCAAATCTGGCGGTTTAATCGCCAATATTCTTGCTGGCGCTTATCTTGGAGGATTTGTTGTTTGCTTTGGTTCCTTATACTTTTTATATCGTGATGCGAATGACCGCCAAAATATCCCCTTTTCGCTATCTTGGAATGATCAACTTTCCGCCGTAAAGGCAATCGGAAAAGACGATGTATTAAAATCTCCAAGACATGCGGTAAAACATTATCGTCGTTTACTTATAGATTTGGCCAAAGAAGCTGATCCTGAAATCGACTTCCAAGAAAATCTTCCTGATGGTTCAATCAATTACGTTGTCCCGCTTTTAAATCCTCATGTTTTACTTGGTCAACGGAAACCTGCATTCTCCAATTTCTATATTGATATCGTCCTCCGCTATTCAAAAGCTCTTCTTGCTAAAGGTCGTGTTCAAGAGTCACGCGTCATGCTTAAGACTGTTATCGATAATGACGATCTCTTTTACCGTCTTGGTGACGCCGAACGTGTGGCTCAATGTTGTACCATGCTATCCAAATTACTGCCCACTCCCAAGGAGAAACTCCATTATCTTACCCGCTCTTTCCGAATGTTGAAAGCCACTTTCCTGAGAATCTTGGTTGATGATAGTACTTTCATCATTGATGATGATTCCCGTCTTACTGATGAACTTGTCACCACTCTAACAGGAATAGCTTCCGCTTATGCACGAGAATCTCCTCATTCCAAGCAAAAAAACCAACTTTTAACCGATTCTTTAAACATCTACTTGGCCTTATTACGAAACGTTTCTCGCGTCAAGGATGTCATTGAATCAAATGAATTAACCCAAGCATCTTTCCCTTTGTTTGATTGTCGTCTTGAAAGACTCATAACCATTAATGCAGAATTAAAAGCTCATATTTCTGAAGTTCTATGGGCTAAAGGTCTTAAAAAAAATGCAATTGCTTGGGGTGAAGAAGTGGTTGATGAAATTTACTTTGAACATGGCAAAATCGCTGCAATCACTCCAATCCTCACTAACGTCTTGGATAATCTAACCTCCATGTACATACAAACCAAGGACCGTCAATCAGCGGAACGTTGTCGTGAGTTAAAGAATGATTTAAAGCATTTTGACGCTGATCCTCCTTCTTGGTATGATTCTTTTGTTAATCGTGTTACAAGAATTATTTACTATAAAGGTCCATTGGGAATTATTGAAAAACCATTAAAGGAAAGATTTGGTCTGCCTGAACCTCTTCCAAATATTGAGGAATATGAAGATGAGGATGAGGAATAGGTCAAGCTGAAGCTGAAAGCCGAAGGCTTGAAGCTGGAAGCTGGAAGCTTGATCTTGATATTTGAAAGCTTCAATACTGATATTTGAAAGCTTTAAGCTTAAAAGCTTAAAGCTTTCCATGTTACAGTAACTATTCACTCTTCAACAAGCTCTTCCGAGCTTGTTAAAGTCCACGGTGTACGGGTGCTCATTCACCAATCATATGATGATTAACTGTCATAGTCCGGGGTGCGATTGAGGACTGTATACAGGCACTCCTTTTTTCTATCATGGGTAAACCAAAAAAAAGAAACACATTTTCATCTTCTTTCCTTTCAAATCCAAAATCCAAATATGTTGTCCCTTACACGTGTTGGAATTGCCAAATCCGCTCTTAAGCCATCGTTGACCAGAACAATCAAAACTATCCCTCAACCTCCAGGATTTGTTGTTGGTACCGTTAATGAAGCCTACGAAGCTCCTAAGCCAAGCAAGACCCATGGATCATTACATTGGACTTCTGAAAGAGTCGTTGCTGCTGGTCTTGTTCCTTTGGTTGGTACCACTTTGGTTGCTGGCCCATCCACCGCCATTGACGCCACCTTGTCATCTTTCCTCGTTTACCACTGCTTCGTCGGTTTCCAATCTTGTATTATTGATTACATCCCCTCCAGAGTTTATGGTTCTTACCACAATTACGCCATGTACTTGTTGACTTTTGGTACTGGTGTGGCTGCTTATGGTGTTTATGAGATTGAAAACAGAGAAGAAGGTGGAATCTCTGGTATCATCTCCAGATTATGGAAGGCTTAAGCCTTTATTCTTTCCCACTACGCTCGCATATAGTCATCGATAACTTATTATTTCCTTTTCTTGTTCTCTTCTCTTCTCTTATACTTCAATTCGGTTTCTCCAAGCGGTTAAATATCGCCGGCTTCTTGATAAAAGTCGATTAGGAATTGAATCCGGAGTCAATACCCGAAATGGATATTCTTCCGGAACACAATCCCTAATAATCAAGGATTCTATAAATAAAACCGACTCATTCTCTTCATCGATAACTGCCCGGAAAAACCCCCCATCAATCATTTCCATAATTAGCTCCTCTAAGGAATCATTCCCGGAAAAACCTCTCGGAGAATTCTCTAATGCATCTTTTAATCCATGATTACGTAACATTTCGGAAAAACTCACTTTCCTCCCTTCATTTTCGTTAGCCATTGAAATCATCGTAAGTTTCCCAAGCTTCCAATGGGCCTCTGGTGGTAACTCCGGATATTGTGGCTTGTTTCGGAGATAATCTCGGTAATTACCGAATGCGTATAGTTCTAATGCATTGATTTCCTTTTTGGGAATTATCTCCGTGTTTTTATCCTCTAGTAGCTCCTTGAAACTCCATCTGTCCGTGTAAATCGCCTCCATGATGTGTTGGTATCGCCACCGTCACCTGCGCTTTACACACGTGTTTACACGTGTCTATCACGTGCTCCAAAGTGAGCACACTCATGTGCAATTCAAGTGACACTTTATCTAAATGCACGTGAATAGCACGTGCATACCTAATTACACGCACGTGACATAATCTACAAAACACTTCAATCATTGTACGATCCAGAATCATATAACTAGACATCAGCCAAAAGCTCAGGGTATAAAGCAGCCACTATGCAGTCGAGCAATTGTATAATAAGGAGATGGTTGAGAAGACCTGCTTCTACCAGAACCTCGTCGTGCCTGAAAGCATTAATGACTTTTGCCAATTTTTCTGCCATTTCTGGGAAAGATTCGTTTTTGTATGCAAACCAGCGCAACGACATTCCGTATTGGGAAAGTAGCATTTTCCCACTATGCAACATCGCAAAAGCCATCTCCGTCAGCAGGGGCAATGACAGCAAAGGCGCCGTCTCTTGCTTTCCTCCGCCAAACATCATCGTTCGGAGTGACAGAATCATTCCGGCAAGCGTATAGTCCTGCCATGCTGGAGACTGTCTTACGTAAGCAAGCACTAAATCTCGGAAAAACCCGTCAACACGATTCACAGTGGGTGTCGACGGCATAACCGCGGAAACGCAAAGACTCAAGAGGGTCATTAATCCGAAGACACGTGACTGGATTCCCAGAATGGTATCTAGTAACAACCACACTGGCGATCGGAAAAACGACCATTTTTCCGGGCTATTTGAAGCAGTTGCAAACATCTCACGTGCCACCTTGAAAACAACAACCACATTATCCCAAGCTG
>JAJMHH010000176.1:0-10930 GCA_030582955.1 Osmozyma tolerans | reverse complement strand
AGCGAAGCGACAAACTTAGCGGCCCCGGCGGCTCCGGACCGTGCACACCACTCGTACACGTGATCATAAGTAGACTTGTTTGCCGGGTCACGTCCATGGATGTGAAGAGACCGTTGGTTCAAGAACAGCTTCATTTGCTCGTATAGCACCCACTGCAACGTCAGCTCCACGCCTCCAAGATACGAAGCACTCAATCCTCGGTACAAACTAGCCACACCCTCCGTACGAACCACATACCGGAGACAGTCCCACGAGTTCTTGTAGTGGTTCCCGCGGGACTTGTCGAGCTGAAGCCGCGTCTTGATGAGCCAGATGGGGTTTGTTGCCGTGGAAGTGACGAATCCGGCGTTGATTCCCGCTGCAAGGTGAACCCATGTGGCCTCGTGGCCGCCGTTAAAGTGAGACGAGATCATCTCCTTGGATGCGCCGTATGTGAAGAAATTGATGGACCGGGCCGGAATCACTCCGACCAAGTTGGGGCCTAAACCACGGAAAAGCGCTGCTCCGCCTTCTTGCCGGTATATGGACAGTAAAGCTCCGCCAGTCTCCTTAAGATGCTGAAGACTCTTTATCAACGGATTCCCGGACTTGGGCGTCTTGTTGTAGCTCTGATGATACACATCCGATTGTAATCTTGTCTTGACCACATCTAACGGACACGTGACGATGGCTCCGACCATTCCGCCCACGCCGCCGGCGACGAAATGGACCCATTTAGGCGTGGCATGTTGCTGTGGCGGAGAAGGAGGTGGCGGTGACTGCTCGGAAAAGTTTTCTGCTGCTCGCGTTGTACTGGATTTTTCATCCGAGACAAGGTACTCATACAGTGTTTCTGCGTCCTGTTCGAGCCGCTGTATCTGACCGTCTTTCATGTTGTATTTGAGTTCCTCCGCTTATCACGCACTCTGTATGGAAAAATACATGAAAAAATTCACAATGCGGCTGCCCCAATATCTACATATACACGAATAAAATCTATACTAAAGAATAAAAAAGCCTCGAGCATACAGTAAGAAAAGAATCAGAGGCAAGTCTACCTCCCCTAATCTATATATCTCCAATTCCCTTCCTCCTTTATCCCCTTGTTCCTTGCCTCATCGCCTCCTGCATATTTACCATTCTCACGTGCCAAAGTCTTCTTACTACTCCCTCTCTATCAATGGTCAATGCCCGGTGTACGGGTTCTACACCACCTACTATCAACCTTCGTACCACAACTGTTGCCTATTAACTCTCTATAATGCACATCACTTCAACGTCTTGATGAAGTTGTCGAGGTTATATTCATCCTCATATTGCAGCTCATCCCATAACTGTCCCAATTCCACGTCTCCTGGAACCCCCATCAACTCGTCCGGTACCTTCTTTTCCTTCTCTGTCTCTGTCTCTTTAACCTCTTCCACGTCAAACAAGTCCAAAAGTTGGTTAGTATCCATCGACAGCAACCCGGCGTTCTGTTGGTTCACAATAGTAGAGGCAATGTTCATCTTGAATTTCTGGAGTCCCATGATCTTCTCCTCCAACGTGCCCTTGGTAATTAACCGGTACACATTAACCACACGTTTCTGTCCAAGTCGGTGTGCACGGTCCATTGCCTGCAAATCGTTCATGGGGTTCCAGTCATGTTCCACAAATATCACCGTGTCTGCTCCGGTCAAATTGAGCCCAAGTCCACCAACCTTGGTTGTCAACAACAACACGTCGATTGATGGGTCCTCATTGAACTTGCGCACCACCGCTTGTCTCTCTCTTGGATCTGTCCTTCCGTCAAGTCTCATGTACGTCACTGACGGCATGTGTTTCTTGAGAAGCTCATCCTCGACAATATCCACCATATCCTTCAATTGACAGAAAATCAACGCACGATGCTCGGAAATGACTCCCTCTGAGCTGATGAGTTGTTGTTGTTGCTGCTGCTGCTGCTGCTTCTTGCTCTTGCTGCCGCTGCTGCCTTTATACTCACTATCACCAACACCAATACCGCATTCCAATAAGAGGGTCTTAAGTGACTTCAACTTGGGCGAATGGTCGATGTCGTGAATATCTGATTTCCGCTGGGCCAAGTATTGCTTAACTGCGGCTGCTTGTGGATGGTTGGGAGTGATCACCAACGCTGGATGGTTGCAAAGCTTCCGCATGTATTGCAATGCCTGGAACACGTGGGTCTTGGGCTCCTCCTTCACCACCTCTTCCTTCGTCACTTCATCCTTGACGATGGTCTTTTGCTTCTGTGCAAACTCCTTGTAGAGCTTCTTTTGCAAATCGGACAACTCACAGTAGTAGTCCTGGATGATCTTGGGTGGGAGATCCGATAGCACGTCCTCCTTCAACCGACGAAGCATGAACGGAAGAACCTGTCTATGCAACGACTCCAACGCCAATGCTCCCGCTTCTTGTTCCTTCGATGACGTCTTGCTATTACGACTGGCAGCAATAGGTTTGGAGAATTTCTCCATAAACACCTTTTCTGTGCCGAGGAACCCAGGCATAAGGAAGTCAAAGAGCGACCATAACTCCAACACGTTATTCTGGATAGGAGTACCCGACAAGATCAACCGGTGCTCGGCCTTGATGCGTTTCACTGACTTGGTCAACTTGGATGCAGAATTCTTGATGATATGGCCTTCGTCAAGAACACAGTAGTTGTAAGCATGAGCCAGAAGAACATCGATATCGTTTCTGCAAACGTCATAAGACGTCACCACCACATCAGATGTTGGAATTTGCTCCCGAATGCTGCTCCGTACTGATGGTCCTCCTGCATACACCACTGTCTTCATGAATGGGGCATATTGGTTGATTTCCTGCTCCCAGTGGCCAGTCACTGACGGCGGACACACGATGATCGTCGGCAACCGACGGAATTCGTCGCTGCCGGTTTCTTTGAACTTGTCTGCTCTGATATGGTGGTCGGATGCAATGATGCAGATGGTCTGGAGGGTTTTTCCGAGCCCCATATCATCACAAAGTATCCCGTGGAGATGGTACTTATTTAAGAAAGCAAGCCAATTGACACCTTCTTGCTGGTACCGACGCAAGGTAGCCTTGATGGCCACAGGGAGCTCAAAAGGCTTGATTTTGGTGGGGTCCATCATCTGCTGGATAAAGTCCCTTTCACGTTCTCTTCCCTCCATCAAATCCTGTGGCATATCGGGAGGATCAGGAATGCCGGCCTCCAACGGCACAAGCTTGATGATGGAGGCAAATGTGGTGCTGGCAAGGATCCGCACGTCCTGGTCAGCGTCACTCATACGGCCAAGAACAGGAACAAGCAAAAACACAATATAGGGAAGGATATCGGCTCCCATAGTACTGGAAATGTGGTAAATTGCCTCGATAGCACCCTGTCTTTCGCGGAACTTGCCGGCATTGTTCAACATGGGCACGATATTGCGTACCAAGAATGGGAAAGCTTTAGCTGGTGCCAATGAGCAGATAGTGGCAAAGCACTTGGCCAGCGAGTACCGCAAGACGCTCAATGGGTGCTTTAACCCAGAAAGAAGTTTGGGCAACTGCTCAGAAACCTCTTGTTGCAATGATGGACCTAGCTTCGGCAAAAGTGCCCGGATAACTCCAAGCGAATCAATAATGCTCTGGCCCAAAGGATTATCCTCCTTGGCCACCTCTTCTTCGCTTGCTGTCTCCATAGCCTCTAGCGGCTCGAACAAGAGACTCTTTAATTTGGGAAGCTTCTCAAATACCGCCTCCTTGTAAACGTTGATCACTTCATCCATAGACAATAACGCACCGTTTCTCTTGACTCTGGCCTCAGCAACAGCCTTCTCGTGCTCCTTGATATCCGTTGGATCCGTCCTGGCCTCTTCCTTCCGGAGCGAGAGAATGTTATCTGTGAACTTATAATTGTGCACGAATTCGGGAACTTCCGATGTGTCCACGCAGATAAACGCACAAAGATTCTTGACAATCTTGTTTGCTGCGCCAGACTTGCCAATCTCGTTCAATTGCCGAATCAATTGCGCAATGGACCTGGCAGACCGAAGCTGCAAAAGCTCCGTCTCCTCCAGCTTGATGCTGTCCATCAACGACCGGATAATCGGGTTCAACTTCTGCGGAACTCCCGTCAATACCAACAATGTCGCGGCGTAACAGGCCATGATGCTGGTCAATCTCTGCGTTTGTGCAATCTTGGCCTCGTTCAACGCCACCAAGATCCGGTGCTTGGAGTCTTCGAGAGCTTGGTGGGCCAGGATCCGGTTCGAAGACGAGAGGCTCTTCATGAGTTTTGCATACGTCTCATTCACGAGCTTCTCGGCACTATCAATGCCGAAAGCTCCGGGTCCCGACCCGGTCTCTCCTTGCACCACCACTGGCAATTGAGGAAGTTTTGTCTGAGGCAATTTCCCGTTGGTCAAGAAAACATCGAAAAGTTGCAAGCACGACGTTCTGACGCTCTTCAACTTCGGAACAAGCTCACGGAAAAATGGTTGGTTGTCCGGCTCGGCTAGCGCATCGAACATTATCTTGGAGAAACTTTCGGCTACTTCTGCCGAAACAGTTTTTCCGAACTCCTTCATCGCATTGGCGTATTCCTCCAATACAATAGCAGAAAGAAGGCTGGGCGTTGCATGTGGAGATGCCATGTACACCTTCAAATGGTCGAAAACCTTCGAAATGACTGACTGATCCGAAACTAACGCCATAGTGTATCCGTAAGCTCTTGCGAGTGCCACTCTGGTGGCAACAAGCGTATCATAGCCAATGAACATGACGTCACCGTTCTGAATAGGAGCGTCTATGTTGATTCTCAAGTCATCGTTGGAAGGAATGGCTGGCTTGACCTTTTCCTCAGTTTTTCTCTTTCTTCCCCTTCTCGAGGATTCCTTATTGCCGGTGCCGTTATTATTATTGTTGTTGTTGTTGTTGTTGGAGCCAGAATCGGGCTCGGCAGTCTCGAAGATCTCAACGTCTGGCGATGAGTCTCTATGGGTGGAGCCATTGGTGGTGAAGTTTGAAACATTTGGTTTCATGATAAGACTTGTGTTGAGATGGTAGTTATGTCTGGCAATACCAATTGGAGTCATCAAGAGTGATAAGAGTGGTTGGATGTGAGGACCAAAAAGAACATCCACTGACTCTAGATTAGGGTTCTCCGGCACCTCCTTGATCATCCGGAAGTACACCCTCTCGGAGAGCGTCAAAATCTCAGAGTTTTGCTCCACGAGAAGATTCTGAAGAATCAACCGCAACGCCTTGGAAGAGATCCACGTCTTTGTGAACGGATCGTTGATGGAAAGAAACTCCAAAAGCGTATTTAAGGTGGCCTTCCGAACGTTCGTGATGGAGTGTCTGAGGAAAGGAAAGAGCTTGGGCACCAAATTCTCAAAAGAATTGGCCTCATTGGCTGCGGCCTCCGCCTGCATGATCTCAATGACATTTGGATGCGTACAAAGACGAGAAAGAAGGTCCATCACTGAGCCAATAGACGCAGAAAGGTCATCTTCAAACCTCCAAAGACATTCCCACACAACCTGCAACAACGACACAATCACCTCTCTTCTTGTCTTGACAAATTCGCCAGCAATAGGGGCCAATGCCAACGCCGCTACCGACTGCACATCGTCCTCGCTCTCCTTAAGACAATGTAGCACCATGGCCACCACGGAGTCTAACATTCCCGGCTGCGAAAGAAGCACATCAGTTCTAACACTGACAAAGTAACGCACACCGAGCATTCCTCCGTGTTTAGCTTCCCAGCAACGTTGAACGTCGTCGGCTGCGGGCCAGTCCTGAAGGACCAATGTCTGGAGGCAATTGAACGTTTTGATGATGGTGTCCAAATCAAGGTGAATTAAGAGAGCAGCGAGAGTCTGAGCACCCGACTCACGAACTGGAGCCACCACGGTGTCATTGACGTAGTCGGCAAAACGATCCAATGCAAATAGGGAGCACAACCGGACAGCCAAGTCCTGCAAGGTAGCCTTGTTGTTATTGTCATTTTCTTGTTTTGACTTGTTCATCACTCGGCCGGCTCCCTTGCCTTGCACTTTGATCAACTCACGGAGGCCCAAAGCGGACCCGTGTCTGATTTCCCATTTTTCGTCGAACAAGTCGGTCAAAAGCAACTCGTACACGCCTTGAAACTGCCAAACGAGGCCAGCAACCTTGGCGTGTTGTGATAAGAGTGGCGAGAGCTCTGGAGCTTTGGATTCCATGACAAGCTTAGAACCGCCTTGTTGAGAGGTGATGTCGAAGTTGGGGTCTTGGTTATCCTCGGACTTCACTTTGACGTCGGTGCCCTCGCCGTCCTCCACTAACTTGCGAGATATGGAAGATTGCAGGAGATCCACGGGGGCGATTTTGTTGGCGGAAGATTTGGCAGTGACCTTAGCCTTTCTTTTCTGCATAGCCTTTAGTCTGGCACTTGCGGCAGCGGATTTGGGAGCATCGGTTGAGGAGGAGTGGTCGGCAGCAGGAGGAGGCGGGGATTGCGATAGACTGTCTTGCCTTTCCATCTTAGGATGTTCCAATTTTGGGGTGATGCTTTCTGTAGGCTCAGTCTTGACGCGGCCGTTATCTTCGGGCTTTATGAACAGCTTGTGCTGTTTGATTTTGGAGAACAAGGAATCTTCAGGGGAGGAGATGTCGTCGGTATGGGACTTTTTGGTGGTGGGCTCGAATTCCAAGCCGCCGGAGGCAAGGAGTTTCTTGCCCGACTTTAGGAGCAGGTAGAGGTCCCATGAATCGAAGGAAACCAAGGAGGAGATGCTCTCATCGAGTTTTCTGAGCTCCTCATCTTGTTCGATCTTGACTTTAGGTTCGGACTGGCCCGATCGTATAGCGGAATTGGCGTCTTCGAGATGCTGCAACTGTTTTTCCTTTTCTATGGCCTCATGAGAGTTTGGGTCCCATTGAGCGGCATGGGAGGCTATACCACCGAAAGCTTTTGCGGCAGCAATTCTAGTTTCCCATTTATCTGCTTTTAAGAATGGATACACGCGGCCAAGCAAGCTGATGATTTCTTCAGGATGGCCTTTTGCAAGGTCGGACAATTGGTCTGCAGCAGTATTTCTGATGAATGGTGTCAGGCCTGTTTCGAGGAGAACCACAAGACGGTCAAGCCTTGACATAATGATTTTGTCTTCAATATACTAGGGTTTTTTATATGGGGCAGATTTTCTATGATATCCAGAATTCCTCAGTTTTTCAGAAGTCCTTTTTCTCGCACGTCAATGTGTTTTCGTGCGATTGTGTATCGTGTGTTGTGATTCGCGTGGTTCAGATGGGATGGTCTTTTTTTTTTTGTTTTTCGGCGGATGGGATGGTATTTATATCAAGGCGCGACTGCGGCACCAACTGGCGGTGCCAACTCGCAGTGAATATCACAAAGCACTGCATTTTAATACAGGAGGTTGGTTGCCAGGCGCAAAGAAAAATATACCGTTAGAGGAGTAATTTTTGAAATTTGTGGTTTGAGGTTGTGAAATTGAAAATGAAAATTGAATCAGTAAAAAATCAATGGCAATCCAATGACAAACTTATTCTTATATACCTACTCTTCATCTCGCTGCTCTGTCTCCCGCGTTCCTGGTTATTCTCTTGCACATTGCTGCCCGTTTCATTACCTCGGCCTATTCAACCTCTTCTCTTCTACTGTCTCTACTGTCTCTAGTATTCTCTACTACTGTCTCTAGTATTCCTACTATAGTCTTCTACATACTCAATCTAGGCAAACTTCTGCTCTCTCTTGCTCCGAACTTCCTTCTTTCTCTCGTCAATCTCCTCTCTGGTGGCATTGTAGCTAACATTGGTGTCCTGGTTCATTGGGTTCTCTGGTGACTTCTGGAAATCCTTAAACACAAGTTGCTTCACCTGTTGCAATCTCAACCCAGGATTCTCCTTCCTATATTCACCCAAATGCTTCTCCTCAAATGCATTGTACGCAGCCTTCACTCTCCGTTCGGGGTGTCTGTCAATGTCCTTGCTGGCAACACCACCATCACGTCCAGTCAATGCCAAAGCTTCCAATGCATCGTCAATACCACTAGCACTAAGATCAGGCTTGTCCTTGTCCCAGTCGAGGAAATCGTCAATCTTGCCCGTTCTCTTTGCTGCCACTTTAGCTGATCCACGCTGCTTGTCCTTCTGTGGCTTGCTGGGCATGGACTGTTCTTCAGCTGCTAGAAGGGCATCACGTTCGGCCTTTTTCCGTGCTGCTTCTTCCTTCTTGAACTTATCATCCTCCTTCTTCTTGTTGCCCTTCTTGGATCCTTGATCCCATTGTGCTGCTTCTTCTGCCTCGGCCTTATCCATGGCCTCTTGCTTCTTTTTGTTGGCATTCTCTGCCTTCTTGGCGTTGCCTGCTGCCTTTTTCAGGTTTTCTCCGCCTTTCTTAGCCATGTTGTATTGTACTAGTTGGACCTCGCCACATTCTCTTCGTGAACCTTCTACCCTAGGTCATGTGATGTCCGCTTCGGACTCGGTCCCGTGACCCGTGCGACCCTGCCTCTACTACTGCAACTTCTACCTAAATCATTCATGACTTTTATATCTATAGTACACTGGCTTTTGGCCTAATTTTTCCCTTCCTGGCGCTACCCTTGGTAACCCCATTTATGCGTCAGACTTTTGCTTCTTGGTTGCTGGTTCCACATCAGGAACATCCTCATTAGCTTCGCCACCGTTGGATGGCTTCAACTGAGGAGTACCCAAGTTAGTGTGGAAATCCTTAATCATGGAATCCACGTCGTCGATGTTCAATTGTCTCACATCGCCCAAAAGCTTGATCTTGTGTGTAACTTCCTTGCACTGCTCGTCGGTCAAGTTCAAGTTCAACTGGTCCACTCTCAGCTTGATGGCGTTCCATCCGGTCAAACGGTTAGCAAAGTGGATGTATCTGGTCAAACCAAAGTCCGAAGGATTCAAGATCTCATACGTGCTTGGGTTGGCCAAGATAGCCTTGGCGTGGATACCGGCCTTGTGAGTGAAGGCACAGAAACCAGTGATTGGGTTGTTGAATGGAATGTTCACCTGAACAGCATCACCAACAAGGTTCTCCAAGTCTCTCAACTTGTGCAACTTGTACTTGGACATGACATAGTCTCTGTCGGCGGTGATCATTCTGGCCATCAAGGCACCCAACGGCGTGATACCGTTTCTCTCACCAATACCCAACACAGAAACGTCAATGAGCTTGGCACCAGCCTCCAACGCCGTGTAAGCGTTGGCGATGGCACAGCCAGTGTCGTTGTGGAAGTGGCACTCAATGTCGCAAGAAACAACAGACTTCAACGTCTTGACAAGCTCATACACTTGTCTTGGGTTAGCACACCCCACAGTGTCGGCGATACCAACTCTGTTGACACCGATCTTGTCCACGGTCTTGTAAATGTTCAACAAGTCCACAATGTCCGATCTGAACGAGTCTTCAGAGGAGAATCTGATCTCGATGCCCTTGGACTTGACAAACTCAATCACTTCAACGGCAGACTGAGCAATGTAGTTCATGTCCTTACCGTGGGAGTATTGTCTCAAGAATTGCGATGTGCCAATGACAACATCCACACCGTCAACACCGGTCTCCACAGCAACACGGGCATCGTCCATGTGACAACGGATGTGGGTCAAGATCTTGGCCTTCAATCCGAGCTTGCAAATGGCCTCACAGTCTCTTCTAGACTGTTCAGAAGCCACAGGAGAGGTCAACTCGATGTAATCAACACCAAAGTCATCGAGAGCCTTTGCGATCTCGATCTTCTTTTCTGTGCTGAAAAATGCATTGGCAAATTGTTCACCTTCTCTCAAGGTGGACTCGATCACCTGGAACTCGTTGACATTAGAGAGATAGTCGTATGGGTTAGGACCGTATGGGTTTGTCATTTTGAAAAGACTTGAATAAAGAAAAAATTCACTAAAGTGTGAACAGGGGCCAGGCTTGGATATATATACTGAAAAATTTTTGCTGCTTTGCGTCCCTGCTGATAACCCTATTGTGACGGGCCGATTACGCCATCTATGTGCAGGTGATTAGTGCAGGTGATTAGTTTCGCTGATAATGCCGTCACTGATGACTCACCACGTCAGTCACGTGCCAATCACTGTCGGCTAATCTCATACAAATAACGATTCCTGCACATAAAGTCCGATCAATCTTGCAACGTCTCTCCCTATAGAGCCCCAAATTTAACCAAATTCCCACTTTTACTCCCAGAAAACTTCTGGCCTCTAATTCATGACTCACGGGGCCCTTCCGTATCGCCGGTGTGGAGAAGTTTTTTGGTGCGCGCACTACAATGGTTTTTTCTACCGCTAAGACTTGTGTGCAGTACGGTAATTAGATATCGAAGAGTCATAACAGGCAATCTGGGGCACCCATCGCTTCTGGTGTACGGATGTTTATATCTGCTGAGTCACCATTTCTTCGCCAGTTCCCGATTCTTTGTACTGCACATAACATAACCTGTTGTGCTGGATTTTAATTCAGGTATCTTCTATCGGATGTAAGCAAGGAATACCCGTTAAAGCATACGTAGCGCAACGATATCCGTTGATTCATAGTACACCCGTACACCATAAGTTAAGGTGAAATTGTGGAAACTATGTGCGTTTCTGGTTACTCGAAGCGTTCTGAATTATGACGGAATAGACAATTCCGCGCTATGAGTCTTACCAAAATGGATATATTGAAAAATTTCACTAAATGGCACATAAAATGGCAGTTTTTCAATTTGCTAGGTTTTTACCGGGTAGTTTACCCTTTTGAGAATGATTCGATTTACCTTCTTGAATGCTTATATTCTAGACTACCTAAAAATTTTAGATGTTTTTACCTGTCTGGTAATCTACACTTTTTAATACAGCATATATAAAATACTCATTGGTTGATGCCTCTTGGGCTGCACGAATAGTTTTCTTTTTTTTTTTTTTTTTTTTTTTTTTTTTTTTTTTTTTTTTTTTTTTTTTTTTTTTTTTT
>JAJMHH010000175.1:0-11001 GCA_030582955.1 Osmozyma tolerans | reverse complement strand
TTTTTTTTTTTTTTTTTTTTTCCTAGCTGAAAAAGTTTCCTTCCGGTCCTAGCAAATCATTTTGTCTCTGATCCAAAAAAAATAATAAAAGAAAAAAAAAAATCCGGGGAAAAGAAAAAAAAAAAAGTTATCCTCATCACCTTTATTTTATAGATTTAAGTAAGGTAACCCCGTATTCAAAGATCCAGATTCCTCTTCCATATTTTATCATATCCTCACTTCAAAAGTTATCAGCTCAATGTTAGAATACTTCTTCAACAAAAGACTTAACAGGAAAAACCTGGAAAGCAAATCCAAGCCTCAATCATCCCCAAAATCCCATCAAAAATCTCATAGCAAGTCTACCAAAAATAGTTCCGGCCCTTCCACTCCCAATAGACTCCCAAAAATCAATACTTCCAATGTCAACTCCCCAAAATCTGTTCGCTCCGCTCCATCTTCTCCTGTTAGTCGACGTTCAACTTCGGATAAAATCGCCCCAGCTTCCTATGTAAGACACCTGAGAGTTCTATCCATGTCTAGCAATAATGCAACCCCAAATAGCCAAAGTGATTTAAACCTCCGTCCACAACAGTCCTTACGTCGTCGCATGAGACAAATCACCCACGACTTGCCCAGAGAATTACTGCCCGTGGTCAACTTGATTCATGCTCAGAACTTGAGAACATATGTATCCGGATCAATGTGGGTTCACTTCTCCGACTCGGACTCGTGGGTCCCTTGTGAAGGCACCTTAACAGGAAACGAATTGGCCTTGTTGCAAGAAAACACCTCTTCTCCAAAATACATCAACATCACCGACTGCTCCGTGAAGGTTGGTTCTCGTTTGGCCGTCGATTCCTCAAAAGAAACTTATCATCTTTCTGTCCTGCAGGACTTCTATGCCCTGCAGGTAGTGTTATCTTTTGACTTGAGACATGAGCTTATCGACTGGCTTAGTGCTATCCAGCTAGCTAAGCTCGAACACTCCGCTCTCAATGAAGCCTACACTGCTGTGATGATCTCGCTTAAGGGTCCCGAGCTCTCCGACATCGAGACCCTCTTGGCCCACAAGAAACGCTTCCCCAGATTCGAATGGTGCAATTTGCGTTTGCCCCAGGTTTCCTCCAAGTGGTTGAAGGTGTACATGGCCATCATTCCTGGCGACAGCAAAAAGGGCCGCATCGAGATGTACACCTCCGACAAACTCAGCAAGAAGAATCTTATCTTGTATGTTAACGACGTGCTGTCTGTTTTCAATGTCTTCCCTGAGGATCACCACATAATCGACAGAAACTCCCTCATGAAGGTCGAGGGTCAGATTTTCGTCAACAAGAACTATGAGAACCTATTCTCTGGTATTTCTGCTCCTCAAAATGTGTCTTCTCAGGGAGGAACACCGTCGGGGTCTCGGAAGGGGTCATACACATCGTTGAACTCGTTGGCGGCTCCTCCAGGGCCAAGTCAACAGATGAGCCGCTCCAGATCTACCTCAGTGAACTCCTCGCATTCATTCTTCTTGAACTCACCAAGACCTTCGACCAAGGAAACTCTCACACCATCATCACCACCAAGAGCAACCAGCTCGAGCCATTTCTACAAGAAACAGAGCGTCAACAAGTTTGTTGCCACCAGTTATTTATATCTCATGCCAGAAGCACATCCAGCTGTGTCTCCATTGGAGATCATGGTGAGAAACTTCATCCATATCATTGATGCGTTCAAATTATATGGCCGCCCCAACCACATCAGCAACAACAAAAAGAATGTGAAGTCTATGTTATTTGGCTTACCCTCTTTGCCTCATTATGGCTACTTGTCCATTGAAGATGCCTTTGATATAGTTGAAGCCAACTACGATACTGGACGGATCCAGGAGTGGACTGAGCTCGATTGGAGGAGCTGTCTCAAGGAGTTCTTGTCGTGCAAGCAGAGTGATGGTGACTATAAGGGCGTGGGAAACATTAGGGAGCTTTATGAAGCTGTGGAGAATGATTCACCGGTTGAAGATGCTGATACTCCATTGCTGATGATGTACTCGCCTAAGATTCTGTTCCCTCAAGTTTCTAGGGTGGCCAGCCCTCAGCCTCCTTCAATGGCATTGCCTCCGTCGCAATTGTCTCAGATGTCCCCGGCCTACGATTCTGAAATGTTCTCTAACGGAACGGATCGTCTGAACAGTGACCCCAATCTCAACGCTGAACTTAGTTTGAATGGTGGGGGTTACTTAGGGAAACCATTCGAACATCTGAATGGTTCCAGCAGACGGGATGAGTCTACTTCATATCCACAGTCTCCTCGTAGTGGACAGGATAATATGTTTCGTCTGTTGGAGCCAATTGCTGACATGCCCACACCCATGGATGACAACAGGGCCAATTATTTCAATGGCAAATCGCTAGTAATACCATGATAACATTAGCCATTTTTTTTGAAGAAGATCATAGTGGAGAAGAAAAAAAAAAAAAAAAAAAAAAAGATTGCATTATGTTGTGTACGACCATTCTCGATTTTGTCACGTGGTTATAGAAAAATTTATGAAGTGATCTAGTTTTTTTGCGATTAGTTAAGAAAAAGGTAATATCTAATCGCAAGTTATATGCATGCACTTAGTAGCCTCGTCAAGTTTAGTAATTAGTTAGTGCCTTATGTGAGACAATATAGGCCAGATATACCAAGCAGGATCAAAAAAAGAAATAAAATAATAAAAATATCATGATTAAGGGTTTATCGTTAGATTATAAATTGTTTTTCAGGTAACGCCAGAAAGAAGAAATTTTCTGCATCAGCAAAAAATATTGTTCGATTTTACATCACCTAACTATGACCTCATAGCAAGTCCCACAGTTCAAACTTCTGAAACGCAAAGATTCATTCTTTGTAAGAAAGGCGTTTCAAAACGGTATACAGACTTTGTTTTGATTTCATATTTCTTTTAAAATTTGGACGTGTCCTTTTTTAGGTGTTGTTTTGGTTACTCGGGCAATAGTTAAACCCATTGCGCAGCACGGACGCGTCCTCGAATAATAAAGGTAAAAAAAGACTTCAGGCGTGAAAGTTGCCCGAAACGACTCTTGCGAAAACACGCGTACTGCAAACTGGCCACCATTCAACCAGCCACCCACGCGTTGCCAGTGGGTTCAATTTGCCTTTAAAGCATGCATTTTTATATTTCAAGTCTTTCTAAGAGTTCATGGAAATCATAAACCATCCTAAACCAAATATTAATATATAAAATCAACGATTATAAAGGGAAATAGCCCTCTTCTGTTCAACAATGTAATGACGAAAAAAAAAAAACACGCGAAGCGCGTGCTGTTTTCCGCGCGGACGCGCCACGTGATGCGCGTCACCAAAGTCTCGCCTATGATGGGTCTTTTTCTCTTGCTTTTATGTACAACTTCTCGTCTTTTGCCGTTCCATACACTCCTGTCCCATCGGGTCTCCCTTCCCACCGTACACTCACCTGCTGCCTCCTTTTGCGAATCAAAACATAACATCGCCGCTTCTCGGACTACTGCAAGGTATATATATTGGTCTTTCCCACCTCCATCGATCTCACTTTTTTTTTTTGTTTTTTCTAGTTACATCTTTTAAAAACTTATCTTCATATATTTATATCCCATGTCTGTTCAACAAACTCCCACTAGCGGCTTGACTGGAAAGATCCACTCATTGGACATGGAAAACACAAAGGGCACTTCCTTGACTGACAAGTTGGCCGCCGAGGCTGCTTCCAAGGATTCTTCTGAATCCTCCGACTCCCTCGCGGGTAAGCCTCTCGATGACAAAAAAATGCTTCTTCCTACCGAGGAGGAAACCGCCAAGGTCAACAGCGAAATCGCTAAGGCCGCCGAAGAACACAAGCAGTTCTTGTCTGGCCACAAGGTCCAGCGTCACCACTTGAAGGCACAAGAAAAGGATGAGCCTTTGTTGATCGAAAACAAGCGCCGTTTCGTCTTGTTCCCTATCAAGTACCACGAAGTGTGGCAAATGTACAAGAAGGCCGAGGCATCTTTCTGGACCGCCGAGGAAATCGACTTGTCCAAGGATCTCGGTGACTGGAACAACAAGATGACCGACAGCGAGAGATACTTTATCTCCAGAGTGTTGGCATTCTTCGCCGCATCTGACGGTATTGTCAACGAGAACTTGGTGGAGAACTTCTCTGCCGAGGTGCAAATCCCAGAAGCCAAGTGTTTCTATGGTTTCCAAATCATGATGGAGAACATCCACTCCGAGACCTACTCCTTGTTGATCGACACATACATCAAGGACCCTAAGGAGGCTGACTTCTTGTTCAACGCCATCGAAAACATTCCATGCATCAAGAAGAAGGCTGAATGGGCTTTGAGATGGATTGCTGACGACGAGGCCTTGTTCGCTGAGAGACTTGTTGCATTTGCTGCTGTGGAGGGTATCTTCTTCAGTGGTTCATTTGCTTCTATCTTCTGGTTGAAGAAGAGAGGTTTGATGCCTGGTCTTACCTTCTCCAACGAGTTGATCTGCCGTGACGAGGGCTTGCACACCGACTTTGCCTGCTTGTTGTTCTCCCACTTGCAGAACAGACCAGACCCAGTGATTGTGGAGAAGATCATCACCGAGGCTGTCACCATCGAAAAGGAGTACTTCACCGACGCCTTGCCTGTGAGCTTGTTGGGTATGAACGCCAACTTGATGTGCCAATACGTTGAGTTCGTCGCTGACAGACTTCTCGTGGCCTTGGGCAACAAGAAGGTCTACAATGTGACCAACCCATTCGACTTTATGGAGAACATTTCCTTAGCTGGTAAGACCAACTTCTTCGAGAAGAGAGTTTCTGACTACCAAAAGGCTGGTGTCATGGCCAAGACCAACGATGCTGGCAGCTCCACCAACACTTTCTCGTTTGACGAGGATTTCTAAGTGGTGGGTGTTCTTTGTTTTTATTACGATTGGTTTTTTTTGAGTCGCATCTGATTATGTGGCATGGTTAGGTTTTATTTTCGTTTTACTGCGTCTTACGACTTTAATGACTTGACACTGGCTGTCCAGCCCGGTGTCCTTTTTCACTTCTCGACAAAAAGTATTTTAAATACATGTTACGTTACATTTGATCTGGTATTTGATTTATTATTGATCTATTGATCTAGTATAGTTTGTAATATCATCCTGCATACACCCATGCTTATCTGGTAAACCTCATCGAGAAGACATTCATCTGGCAACGATGGGCAAAGGCAAAAACAAGACTTCAGAAGATAGGCCGAGCCGAGCAAAGACGTCCAATGGACATAAATCAAAACAATTCCACGTGAAGAAAGGCCGCCAGGAAGGTGGAAACTCGACAAAACACACATCAGCGGATTTCCCCGTGAAACTCGCCATGTGGGACTTTGACCATTGCGATCCAAAGAGATGCTCTGGTAAGAAGCTCGAAAGACTCGGGTATATTCAGAATCTCCGAGTGGGGCAGAAGTTTCAGGGCGTCGTGGTTTCCCCTAACGGGAAAGGTGTGGTTTGTCCGGACGACCGAGACATTGTGGAAAAGAACGGAGCAGCAGTTGTGGAGTGCTCGTGGGCCAGACTCGACGAGGTTCCGTTCAACAAGATCGGCGGGAAGCACGAGAGACTCTTGCCCTACTTGGTGGCCGCCAATACCGTCAACTACGGGCGGCCCTGGAAGTTGAACTGTGTGGAGGCCATAGCCGCGTGTTTTGCTATAGTTGGCCATCTCGACTGGGCAGAAGAGCTACTAAAGAACTTCTCTTGGGGGCCTAGTTTTCTTGATATCAACAAAGATCTCTTGGAGGTTTACCAGCGATGCACCGACTCGGCGTCAGTGGAAGCAGCTCAGGAGGCGTGGATGGCTCAGCTTGAAGAGGAGGTCAGGCAGCGGAAACAGCAAAGTGCCACGGAAGATGTATGGATGATGGGCAACGTCAATCACGAGGACCGAGACGAGAGTGACAGTGATGGCAGTGATGACAATGATGGCAGTGACAGGAGTGAAAGTGAAGTTGAATATGATGCCTTGGGGAATGTTATAGAGAAGTCTTTGCCGAAAGGGGAAAGTGATAGCGAGGAAGATGAGCTGGAGGATGAAAGTGAGGACGAGATGGTCACTGACCGTCTTGGGAACCTTGTTAAAAAGGTGGATGCCGTGCACATAAATGCTTAATAAAATAGAGATATGATAATCTGTATGTTTTTGGTTTTTTAAATAATGTGAACTAAATTGTGTTGTGGTTTGCAACTGCCTTGCAAATTGAGTGCGCGGGTGCAAATAACTGTGCAATCAGCCATAGATGCAAAATGAACATTCGGACAAAACACTATTAAAAATGAAGAAAACCACACAAACAGCCGAAACAAACAGATCTTATTTCTACCGCCAATTCACACCAAATTACCATTATCCACAAAACCACTCGCCTCTCTTTCCCTCCAAATCCAACCTTAACCACCTATCTCTTATCAACCTGCATATAAAACCGCCCACTCAAGACGCACTTTACTCTTATTCTCCACACCATGACCTACTCACAGGTATCGGGCATAAAGATAGCCATTGACCGTGGCGGAACTTTTTGCGATGTTATTGCCAAAGTCCCCGGTCAGCATGATCACGTGTTCAAGCTTCTCTCTGTGGATCCCGCAAACTACAACGACGCCCCAACGGAGGGCATTCGTAGAGTGTTGGAGAAAGCACATGGCGTATCGATTGGGAAGGATGAAAAGTTGAAAATTGACTCCATCGAGTCCATAAGAATGGGTACGACTGTGGCCACAAATGCTCTTCTCGAGAGAAAAGGTGCCTCCGTTGCTCTTGTTACTACCAAGGGTTTCAGGGACGTTCTCAAGATCGGCAACCAGACAAGACCCCACATTTTCGACTTGACAGCACGGAAATTGGGTCATTTATACGAGGAGGTTTTGGAGATTGATGAGCGTGTGACCATTGACTCTTTTACCGAGGGCAAGTCTTCCGCTTCTACGATTGATAACGGCCCTGACCCAAATGATGCTCAATTGCGTCAGGGAGTCACGGGTGACGTGATCAGGGTACTTAAGGAGCCTGACTATGCTGCCGTGGAGTCTCAATTATCCGATCTTTATAACAGTTCGGGAATTAAGACATTGGCTCTTTGTCTTCTCCATTCTTACGCGTACCCGGAGCACGAGAAGAAAATCGCCTCAATCGCAAAGAAAATCGGTTTCTTCGTGTCAGTGTCTCATGAGCTTCAGCCAATGATCGGCATGGTCAACCGGAGCTCTTCTACTGTCGCAGATGCCTACCTCTCTCCAGTGATCAACGACTACATCCACGGATTCGGCGAAGGGTTTGAGGGCGGTTTGGAAGCATTCGGGAACAAATTGCTTTTCATGCAGAGCAACGGCGGTCTTTGTCCGTGGTATAAGTTTACTGGGTTGAAGGCGATTTTGTCTGGCCCGGCTGGTGGCATGGTGGGCTATGGTGATACCAGCTACGACTCCGAGTGTAAAATGGCCACCATTGGCTTTGACGCCGGTGGAACTTCAACCGACGTATCTCGGTATGCTGGATCCTTGGAGCACATCTACGAGACTGTTGTGAGCCAAGTGAGTTTGCAGACGCCACAGCTTGATATTTCGACGGTCGCCGCTGGCGGCGGATCTATGCTCTTTTGGAAAAACGGCATGTTTGTCGTTGGCCCGGAGTCTGCGGGATCCGACCCAGGTCCTGCCTGCTACAGGAAGGGCGGGCCTCTTACCGTGACAGATGCTAATCTCTTTCTTGGAAGATTACTTCCAGCTCACTTTCCTTGCATTTTTGGCGAGAATCAGGATTTGCCGTTGGACTATGAGATAACCAAGCAAAAGTTCGACGACCTCACCGAAAGCATTAACCAAGAAGGGTATAGCTACTCGTCCGAGGAAATTGCATTGGGGTTTTTGAAGGTCGCCGTTGAAGCTATGGCAAGACCCATCAGGACTCTTACTGAGGCCAAAGGCTTTAATGTTTCTGAACATAATTTGGCCTCTTTTGGTGGCTCAGGTGGTCAGTTTTCTGTCTCTTTGGCTAAAAACTTGGGTATCCACCAGATCGCTATACACAAATACTCATCGCTTCTTTCAGCGTATGGCATATTTTTGGCTGACATTGTTATTGAAAAGCAGTCTCCCGCATCTTTTGAGTATATCGAGGGAAACTTCAAGAGTATTGAAGCGAAAGTGGAAGAGCTCAAGCAAGCTGCTCTTGCGGACTACGAGAGCCAGGGCCACAAGGGTTTTGACACTTACTTTGAAGTTTTTCTCAACATGAGATACCATGGCTCAGACACCCATTTGCTCATTAAGAAGGAAGATGGCGTCAATAATGCCAACGATTTGTTTGTCGAGAGACACAAGAATGAGTTTGGGTTTGTCTTGGACCGGAAGTTGCTTGTTGACGATGTGCAGATCTTGCTTGTGGTGCAGTCCAAGGACAAGTCCAAGACGAATCCCTTCAAAGAATATGAGGCTTCCAAATCCACCCTTAGAATCACTGAAGAGTCCGCAGCATCTGAAAATGTTTACTTTGAAAAAGAGGGCTGGCAAGGTACAAGCGTATACAAGTTGGGAGACTTGAAAGCTGGTACTCTAGTTGAAGCGCCTGCTATAATCATTGACCAGACCCAGACCATTCTCGTTGAGCCAGGGTCTAAAGCAGCCATTTTGAATGAGCACATTCTTATTATTGTCGAGCAGGAAGAGCGACCCGAGCTCTCCGCTAAGGAGATTGACCCGATTCAGCTTTCTGTATTTGGACACAGATTCATGTCCACTGCAGAACAAATGGGAAGGACGTTGCAACAGACAGCAATTTCTACAAATATAAAGGAAAGGTTGGACTTTTCATGTGCTATATTCGATAAAGACGGAGACTTGGTGGCCAACGCTCCGCATGTTCCGATCCATCTCGGTGCTATGTCGTTTGCAGTCAAGGCACAAAAGGAGCTTTGGAACGGGAAGTTGGCTAAAGGTGATGTCTTGGTAACCAATCATCCTTGTGCTGGTGGGTCTCATCTTCCGGATATAACGGTGATTACTCCCGTAATTGATGACAATGGCGAGGTGATGTTCTGGACAGCATCACGAGGCCACCATGCTGATATTGGCTCTATTTCGGCAGGATCCATGCCTCCAACCTCCAAGACCATATTTGACGAAGGTGCTGCTATAATCACCCACAAGCTTTGTTCAGGCGGGAAGTTTGACGAGGAAGGAGTCACACGACTTTTGCTTGAGGAGCCGGCCAAGTATCCCGGGGGATCAGGCACTAGAGCCTTGAGTGATAACATATCCGATCTCAAGGCACAGGTTTCTGCAAACTACAAAGGTATCACTCTCTTGAGCGGTTTAGTGGAGGAGTATACTTATTCGGTGATCAGCTTGTATATGAAAGGTATTCAGGAGACAGCTGAGCTTGCGGTGAGAAACTTGCTAAGGACAGCACACAAGAGATTTGGCGGAGAGACATTGAGAGCAAGGGATTATCTAGACGATGGGACGGCCATTGCTGTGGAGATCAAGATCGATGCAGACACAGGAAATGCAACATTTGATTTCCGAGAATCAGGAGACGAAATCTACGGCAACTTGAACGCCCCACGTGCTATTGTTTTCTCTGCTGTGCTCTACGTCTTGCGATGCTTAATCAGCACGGACATTCCTTTGAACAATGGGTGTCTTAAGCCGATTACGTTCTTGACCCGAGACAGCTCGGTGGTGAACCCCTCGTATGAAGCAGCGGTGGTGGGAGGAAACGTGGAGACCACACAGAGAATTGTTGATGTTATGCTCAAGGCGTTTGAGGCAGCAGCGGCATCGCAGGGCACGTGCAACAACTTCACGTTTGGAATCAACGACAAAGAGCACGGAGTCTCTTTTGGATACTACGAGACCATTTGTGGCGGAGCCGGGGCCGGAGACACGTGGGATGGCCAGAGTGCAGTGCAATGTCATACCACCAACACTCGAATCACCGACACAGAGCTCTTTGAGAAGCGGTATCCTGTCATTGTCCACGAGTACAGTATTAGGGAAGGGTCAGGTGGAGATGGCAGGCACAGAGGCGGAGATGGAGTTATAAGAGACATCGAGTTCACCTACGAAAATCTTGAGGTGTCTTGTTTAATGGAGAGACGGTCATTGGCACCGTTTGGTCTTCTTGGAGGAGACCACGGTGCCCGAGGCAGAAACGTGTGGGTACGTCAAGGCGGCAAGCACGTGAATCTAGGCGGGAAGACCACCGTGGTGGTGAAGAAAGGCGACAGAGTGATCATCATGACTCCTGGAGGAGGGGGTTTTGGTCACAAAGAGGACAAGAAAAGGCGTGCTGATGATAAGGTGGGGTACAATGTGAAGAGCACCAAGCCGACGATTTATACGGGGTCAGTTGCTATGCGGGCCATGACCGAACAGACCAACTAATTTTTTTACAGGAAACTAAGATAATGTTTATATGTAATAGTGTGTAAATCAAGAATGCAAAGAGCGGTCGTTGGTAGTCTCAGACGGTAGGTAGTCTCAGACGGTAGGTGGCGCGTTTAGTTGCAACTTATATACATGCTTTACACACCCGCAGCCAACTAGGAACTCCACCACTTTAGCTGGGATGAACAATGTCAGACAAGAGCAAACAAAAAAACCTACCGCTTTTACGGAACCACTTATTAAATGGAATCTTCAATAATCCCCAGGGTCTTAAACTGCCCATAAAAGCCGCCATCAAGGAGCTCAGCGATCACCACAACGAGTATACCTTACTTGTACCTCCAGCAGGGGTGCTTAGTGATAAGGTAGATGTCTCCGGAATGAAACTTCGAGAGCTCTGCTACAATAACGATGTGTTCGTTAAAAGCCATCTTATCAAGACATCCAGCCCGTTCTCCACTACAATTGCTCCCGTGACGAAAATCCAGTCCATCATATACAACACCATGAACGGCAGACAGGTTCTTTTCAAGAACGGCATGATCTTGACCGGGAAAGGTTTCAAGCATAGCTTCACCGCACGTG
>JAJMHH010000174.1:0-11023 GCA_030582955.1 Osmozyma tolerans | reverse complement strand
AAAAAAAAAAAAAAAAAAAAAAAAAAAAGAAAGAAAATGATCATTTCTAAAAGATCACATTTAAACAGGCAAGAGACCGAGAAGCCTTTGTTGGCATTCATCGATGAGGTTTGCTCGTTGGATCAGGCCTCCCTCGCAAGCAAACTCAACCAGAACCTCAAATGGGATAGACCTCGTGGAGACTTATTCAATTGCATCAGGCTTTTGAATTTATTCGATGATATTTTCGAGTCTCGCATCGCCAGGTACGGCTTAGACAAGCCAAACCCAAAGTTGACAGAAATGGCTCCCGATGATGCTGAACTCCTCGTGGCCTGTCTCAAGTTCTCGGCAATGCTCTTGGAACATTGCTCCAACAAAAGCATCTACTCAAGTTCCGAGCGTGTCTATCAATTGATCCTATCTCCATGTATCGACGTCAGATTAGCTGCTCTAGAAGTGGCTGTCTGTCTCGGTGAAAGATATATCCAATCCAGTCAAAGCAAGAAATACTGTGCTCCTAAGCACGTTCGCAATCTAGTCATGGAGTTAGCAAAATCTTATCCACCCCAGGTTCCCACAAGCTTTATCCAAAAACAGCAAGACCCCACAGATTCCTCCGATTCATCCACACCGAGAAGTGACCACTATAGTTTGATCGATACCCTCGACGACTCTAAAATTTATCCGTCTAAATGGAAGTCTTTAAACCACCAATATTATTGCTCGAAACCCGCTGAACAGCCAGAGAAAAAGGACTCTAAAAAGTCTCCAAAAAAGCAACCGGCAGAGAAGGAGGGCGTCGCTACATTCCATTTGTCTGAGGAATCAGTTCGCAAGCTATCCATCGAGCAGATCTACGGCAAGGCTTCCGAGGTGTTGCCACAAGAGTCCTGGTTCGGTTTCAGTCTTGCTGCCCTCAACGCAAAAGCCTTCAATTCCAGACTGGAGGAATCCTATAAATTGCGCTCAAAGTTGCTTCGCATCAAGTGCGCAGCTGTCGCCTTTGTGTGTTGCATGTGCTCTCATGATGTTACATCATCCAGCCTCTTCGAAGCTGAGCCTTACATTTTGAACTATCTTACGGACCTCATAGCACCCGAGTCGGCATCGCGTGTCTCAAACGAAGTGTTCCTCAGTGCAGTGAAAGCCTTGGAATGTGTTTCTATGAGACGGACCTGGGGCAGTGAACTTGTTAGGAACCTAGGCGCTAATGTCAGCCATGGTATGCTCTATCAGTTATTGAGACACATTAACAAGCGAGTGAGAAACGAAGCAGACGACTGTTTTGAAAAGGGCTACCTTCATGTGTTTACTCTTTTGGGGAACCTCGCAGATTCTAAGCAATTAACACCCAGGTTGGCCGCTGGTGGTCTCCTAGGCGACTTGATGTCATTCCTTAATGTCAAAACGAAGTACAGATGGTCCTGTTCAGCCGCTGTCAACACTATTGCAATCTTCTTGCACTCGAGCCCGGACTCAATTATGGACTTCATAAGTCAAGATGGCTTCCGTCTTTTGATCTCGACGATCAATCATGAGGTTGACTTTGCAATGGAAAACCCAGAATTTGGTGGTGGTCCACCAAAGGATGTCATTGTCCACTATAACATCACATTGAGACAAGTCAATTTCTTGAGAAACTTACTCAGATTGGTATCCCAACTCGTGCAATCAGATGGAGGAGACAGAATGAGAAATCTTTTCGACTCTCCCATTTTGATCAGCTTCAACAAGATCATCGAAAATCCGCGTCATTTTGGTCCATCCGTCGTGGCTGCAACATTAGACACGGTTCTTTACATCATTAACAACGAGCCCACAGCTTATTCCATCTTGAAGGAAGCTAATGTTATTGACTGCATTCTTCAGAACTACAGCAAACTTTTCATGCCCTCGTCCGAGTTGCTCATGGCTCTTCTAGAAGTCTTGGGTGCAATCTGCTTGAACAAAGATGGCCTCCAATGCATAAAGAACTCTGGGGCCATTGAGACCTACTTCCAGTTGTTCTTCAATCTTCAGTTCTCGAAGGAATTGATGCGTGGTGATATGAATACTAGCATAGGCTGTTCCATGGATGAATTGGGAAGGCACTACTCAGAATTGAAACCCATCATTCTCTCACAGGTCAAGAACCTTGTTGAGAAGCTTCCTGAACATGCGGACAAGTACCTCAGTCCAATCAAATTCTATAGCTCCGAAAAGCAAGGCTCTTTCTTTGGTGAAAAGGATAACTTCGAGCTCAAAGAAGAAGGCCAAGGTGAAATTGAAAGCTGGGAGGCAATTGAAGGATCCAATCTCATCGACAATGCATTTGGATTCTTGAGTGGCTTACTACAGGATAGTGGCCAATGGGGTAAAGACTGTGTGAGTCAAATTCCGTTCGAAAACTGGGCCCGGTTCTTCACCTTGAAAAATGCCCCTGTTGATTATGTCACGTCCAACGGCATGAGCACATTCTTGGGTCTTCTTAAGTACTTGGACGATGAGGACAGAGGGTACGGGTTCCCCACACTCATGAAGGTTCTTTCCGAGAAACTTGGATCGGAAAGATTACAAAAATTCATCCAAAGCAATAACTCTGAGAGTTACTTTGTGGAGATGCAGCGCGATACCGACGAGGTTTCAAGCTTGTTGCAGGAGCTTAATGTCATCAATACCCTCATCTTTGCTCTCACTGAGAATTATCTCAATCCAAATAGCATGTTCAATGAGAGATACCAGGCTCTCATTGAAAGTCTTGATGAACTTCCCTCGACATTCCTTAACAGTATAGTCAAGCTCACTGGAAGATCAATCATCGAGGAAATCGCAATTCGCTCAAAATTGCCTCCGGCCATTATTGACCATACTGCTGCTCTTGCTGAAGCTCATGACGACGCTCCTCCTATCCAAATTCACGGGAAGTCACCTGAGACCAATCCGAACCAGGAGACGTCCACAAGCTCCAAATTCAAAAATACTTTGCAGCTCCGATTTTTGTCGTATCGCTTGCAGCACCACCTGTCTATGTTCCTCACATGCATTTCACGGAGTTGTATGCAAAAGAGACAAGACTACTTTCTGGAATCCTGGAGATTCAACGCTGTCAAGCTTAGCAAGACATTGGCTCACGAACTCAATGAATTGTTTGTCCGTGGCCAGGAGCTTACAGGTTTGACTAAGATCAATTACTGGTTGCTTGCAGTGAACGTCATCCAATACATTGCGAAGAGCAAAGATAAGGGAAGGGAAGTTTTCTCTACCTCGCTCATAATCTTCTTCTTCCATGAGACCAACTTGATGAACGCGATGGTCTTTGCGGCCCTTGAAGTAATTAATGACTTGATCGGCCTTCCGGAAGAAGAACTTAAGGAATTGAAGAACGTCAGTTTTGTGAAGCAAACAAGAGCCTCTATCATGACCGCTTTGGTCAACGAAAGCTTGACTTTCTTGATAAAGATGGCTGATCCTGCTTTTGTGCCCAAGCTTCCCTTCACCTTCCTCTACTACAACAAGCACTACTGTTCTAGCGACGAGCAGATTATTGCTAGCGTCACAAGCGAAGCGTCTCTCTTGGCGTTGCAATTCATGCAAAAGGCAATTGGATCCCAGTCGGTGATCTCATCGCAGCGTCATTTTGAGCTTTTCGGAAAGCTTGCTTTCGAAACCTCCGTTCAGCTCATTGACTTGGTTGTGATGGTATGGAAGGCCAAGGTGTCTGATGATTACTATGTTTTGAATGAGAACTGGGGAACTCCTCCTTACGAGCAGATGGTTTATCTCACACAAGACTTGAGTCTTGAAGAGAACAAAGCTTCGGCTATCTTGAAGCAAACGAAGACTTTGCAGGATTTCATGTCTTCTGAGGAACCTATTGAAGCCTTGTCATCACAGGAGACCGCTGAATTGCGTAAGGCCCTTCGTGAAAATGCCCCTAACTTCGCTGTCGAGTTCGAGCCTGTCAAGACTGATCTTAGTAAGCGTTTCTCGCAATTGAAGGAAGTCGAAGAGAAATTCCTTTTCAACGAGCCGCTTCTTCAATTGGCATCGTATGTTGATACACTTGACAACGAGATTGCTTTGGTATTGAAGGTGCGCTCTCTTGAAGTACACGAGTCCATCTTCGAGATGCTTGAAGGGTTGGCCGAAAAGACTGATGACCTCTCGATGAGAAGAAAGGCAAACTTGGCTCAAATTCTCAAGAGGAACATCTATCAGCTCCAAGCACCATCACAAGAGGTGAAGGCTGCTCGTGAGGGTGCATTCAAGCAATTCGTCGATATGTTCACTCAAGAAATCACCAAGCATCCTGAATTGGGTGACACTGAATATGCTGTCGCGGGCCTTGGGTTTGTTGAAGTGCTTATTTCTCACACTGCGCCAAACTCCTTTGGTGTTGACACTCCCTTTTTCAACAACTTGACTGTTGGTGATGACGAAAAGGCTGACATATTGAAGGCTGTGCTTGCATTGAAAACGAAGAGCAACATTAGATCTGCAATTGTGTTGTGCAAGGTGTTGTACTTATTCGCAAAGATCGATGCTTTCAAGAAGACGGTTGCTTCTTCGGGGTTGTTGCTGTCACTCATTGTCAACGCAAACAAATTCTTAGCAAACGGAGAGGGTGAGTACACCAAGAAGCTTCAGGAGTCGATGATCTTATTGACTCGTGTTTGTTTTGAAAACGATAAGTTCCTCGAGGACGTCATTTCCTCGGAGCTTCAGAAGCAGTTCAAGAAGCAAACCAGTGGAAAGAAGGATTTGAAGCGCTTGCTTGAAGATACAATGCCCTTGATCACCAGAGACCCACAAATGTACGTCAATGTGGCTTCTCAAATGATGAGACTCGAGAGCTTCAATGGAAGACCTTTTGTTGGTGATCATGTGTACTTGGTTGAGAACAAAACTGAGGATAAGATTGAGGATAAGACAGGAAAGCAAGACGTGGAGATGGCGGATGCAGCCGATGCTCCTCCGTGTGCTATGCCTACGGGGTTGATGCATAGGCTCTTGGTTAACCTCATGGACTGCAGCAAAAAGGACTATGTGTCTTCACCCAAGGCCTATGGGAAGGAAAAGGAGGAGGATACAAAGCGAGACGGCCACTTTGAAGCCCTTCTCAAGAACACAAATTTTGCTTACATGTGTTTCCTATTGCAGACCATCACCGAGCTCCTTGGTTCATATAAACAAGCCAAATTGGAGTTCATCACTTTCTCCAAAAAGGAGGCTCAGAACGACAAAACGAAGCCTCGCTCGACTTCGTTGAATTTCTTCATCCATCAATTGCTCCCAAGCCATGCTCTTCATGAAGGCACTGGACATGAGTTCCAAAGAAGAGAAGCTATATCATCTCTCACAAAGCTCTCCATCTTGGCCTTGGTTTCGACACCTGTCATGAAGGATGATGCAGCTCCAGATCCAAAGAAAGAAGATGCAGATCTTGCCATTGTGAGACGCTTTGTGATGAGCATTATTTCCAAGGTTTTGAAAGAAACTCCTTCTGCCCCTGTTTCAACGGATGTTTCCTACAATAAGTTGCATGATGTGTTCGATTTATGCTCTTGCATTCTTTCCGCTAAGTTCCGAGAGCTCTCCTACCCCCTTCTCAGCAAGTCTGCCACCAAATACGACCAGTATTTTATTGCCTCGGCGTTCATCGAAAGAAAACTTCCAAATCAGATCACCGGTGCCGTGGCTGAGATTGATTTGAATTTCCCGGACGTCAACCGAATCATTAAGGTGGCAACAAAGCCGCTTTCCAACTTGGCCAAGATCAAACTTACTTTTGGCGAGTTCTTTGATAACGCATCTGGGGAAAAGGATGATGATGACATAGTTCCTGAGGACGTTGAGGAAAATGATGATTTGCCTGATCTTTTCAAGAACTCGACGCTTGGCATGTATGATGTTGACTACGACTCTGAAGAAGATGAATACTACGATGACGAAGGGCCTTTAGAAGTCATGATGTCGGGCTCTGACGCCTCTCAGGATGACACTAGTGATGGTGAAGATTCTGAAATGGATTCTGACGGCGACGATGATGATGATGAGGAGGAGGAGGACCAAGAAATGCTCGATGAAGAGGATGTCCCAGGGCACGAGTTCGAAGGCTACGACAGTGATGCTGACGATGACGGAATCGAGATCATTGACGAACTTGGAATCCACTCTGATGACGATGACAGCTACGGGGAGAATGAGTCTGATATTTCGGAATTCTATGGATTCGACGATGATGAGCACGAAGGCAACGATGAAGATGTGGGTGATTTGGATGATGAGGAAATTGAGTACGACGATGGTGAGCTCGACGGTTGGATAGATGCGCTAGCTGATGGGGAAGAAGAGGAGCGTGAGGAAGCACCTCACCTTCACACAATCCGGTTCAATGATGATCAAGAAGACGACTCTCCACTTGACTTGCGTTCGGAAGAAGAAGACCTTGAGGAAGATGAAGAGAGCGCCTTGGAATCGGACGGGGATGATACTTTGCCTCACCACAACCACAGTGCCAGAGAGTTCATGACATCCATCTTCGATGTGTTGCGTCCTGCCTTCCGCCAGCCAAACGTCTCGTCGATTTTCGATGGGCTTGTTCAAGGAAGACTTCGCAATGCCTTCCATGTCAGTGGAGTTAGGGGAGGTGATGGAATGCCGGGTTTTAACAGAGCCTTCGAGGTGATTTTGAATGACAAGCCTTCGGCTTCACCTAAAGGATCTCTTAACTACATGTTCATCAGATCCACTATTGAAAGATGGTCCGATGCGGAACAGTTTTTCTTTAGTACATTCTCGGACTTGATGGCCGAGGCCGTTCGGGCCAAGATCTACGAGAACATCCACGACGAAAGTTTGGAGATCTTCAACAAGAAAAACGAAGAACGTGAAAAGGCTCGCAAGGAGCGTGAGGAACGTACAAGAAAAAGAAAGGAGGAGAAGAAACGTCAACGCGAAGAGGAGGAGAGACAACGAGAGGCAGAACAAGCCAGTCAGCCTCCAGTTGAGAGGGAGCCAGTCATGCTCAGAATTGGAGATCGTGAAGTTGACATTAGCGGTACTGACATTGACCCTGGCTTCTTCGAGGCGCTTCCTGATGATTTGAGGGAGGAAGTGTTTACTCAGCACGTCAGAGAGAGACGTGCTAATGCCACAAGCACAGGATCTGAGGTTAGGGAGATCGATCCTGACTTTTTGAATGCGCTTCCTGAACCGATCAGAGACGAGATTTTGCAGCAGGAGTCCCTTGCCAGAACTTTCTCTACCGGTGGCTTTGGCTTCTTAGATGCTGATGACGAGGATGATAGCGAAGCCGATATCGAGGAGGAGGGTAGTCTTATCGGTGCCCCTGGTCGCGATGCTACCGAAGGAGAAAACTCTCAAAATGCTTCGAGTCCAAAGCGCAGGAAGACCTTCTTGACCCCCTTCATTGATAAGGCGGGTGTTGCCAGCTTGATCCGTTTACTTTTCATTCCACAAGCTATTAATCAGAGAACACACATTTACCTGACGTTGTCGCAGTTGTGCAATAACAAGCAAACCAGAAGCGAAGTCATGAGTTTGCTCATTGCAATTTTGAATGATGCCTTGCACAGTCAGCGTGCTTTGGAGAGACTCTTCTTCTCCATTTGTGGACGTGCCAACAATGCGACTTCGCAAGAAGAAAGTAACAAGCGTTCTTTCCCTATTGGTGCAACACCAGTGATAGTCGGCATTCAGATCATTGAAGCTGTCTTCTACCTTTTGGAAAAGAACATCCATTTGAGATACTATCTTTTGACGGAACACGAGAACATCTTCATTGCCAGACGCAACTTCAAGAAGAACAAGCCCAAGCATTTGTCGCAAGACGAGAAGTATCCAATTAACTTCTTGTTGAGACTTTTGGAGAACCCATTGCTCAGAGAGGAACAATTCTTCATTGATTTGCTTGCCAGTGTCTTGCACGTTGGTACCAAGCCATTGCTTCTCGTCAAGGACAAGAACAAGCAGGTTCCTCCAATCGCAACGAACATCATCCCTGAATCGAATCTCGAGTTGATCATCAGGATCTTGTCAGCAAATGAGTGTGCAAACACAACCTACAGAAGAACTATTAGTGCTATGCAAAATCTCTCTGTTATGAAGAATGCGCAGAACGTATTCTCCAACAGATTGTCTCAAAAAGCTATTGAGCTCGGTCACAGAATCACCGAAGACTTGAAAACACTCACTACTGACTTGCATTCAGTGCAGATTGAGGAGGGTGAGAACAAATCGCTTAGCAAGTTCACCGCGGCTAGCTCCGACCAAGCGAAGTTGTTGAGAATCTTGACTGCTTTGGACTATATGTACGAAAGCAAGCTCAGCGAGGAAGACAAGCATGATGAAGCAACCATGGAGTCAAAGACGAACGAACTCACTGGTCTTTATAAGCACCTCGAGTTGGGAACACTCTGGGACGCCTTGAGTGAATGCTTGCGTGTTGTGGAGGAGAACTCCGAGCTCTTGAATATTGCCACCGCGTTGTTGCCGTTGATTGAGGCCCTCATGGTTGTGTGCAAGCACAGCAAGGTCAAAGAGCTTCAGATCAAGGATGTTATGAAGTACGAAGCCAAGAAGATCGACTTTACTAAGGAGCCAATCGAGAGTTTGTTCTTCTCGTTCACAGATGAACACAAGAAGATTTTGAACCAGATGGTCAGAACTAATCCAAACCTCATGAGTGGGCCTTTCAGTATGTTGGTCCGCAATCCTAAGGTTTTGGAGTTTGACAACAAAAAGAACTACTTTGATCGGCAATTGCACGACAAGTCTGCTGGAAGCAACAAAATGGCCATCAGTATCCGGAGAGACCAGGTTTTCCTTGACTCCTACAGAGCGTTATTCTTCAAGTCTGTGGATGAGTTTAGAAAGGCCAACTTGGAAATCAACTTCAAGGGTGAAAGCGGCATAGATGCCGGAGGTGTCACGCGTGAATGGTACCAGGTGTTGTCTAGACAAATGTTCAACCCTGACTACGCTCTTTTCAGTGCAATTGCCAGTGACGAGACGACATTCCACCCCAACAGAACGTCCTACATCAATCCTGAACATCTTTCGTTCTTCAAGTTCATCGGAAGAATTATTGGTAAGGCTATTTTCGACGGATGCTTTTTGGACTGCCACTTCAGTAGAGCCGTCTACAAGAAGATCTTGGACCGTTCGGTGTCATTGAAGGACATGGAGACGCTTGACTTGGAGTACTTTAAATCTTTGATGTGGATGCTTGAGAACGACATCACTGATATCATCACAGAGGACTTCTCCGTGGAAACAGATGACTACGGTGAGCACAAGGTCATTGACTTGGTGCCTAACGGACGAAACATTCCTGTTACCGAGGACAACAAGCAAGAGTACGTTAGATTGGTTGTTGAGTACAGACTCCAAACGTCGGTTGCTGAGCAGATGAACAACTTCATCATTGGATTCCATGAGATCATTCCTAAGGACTTGGTTGCAATCTTTGATGAACAAGAGCTCGAGCTTTTGATCAGTGGCTTGCCTGATATTGATGTGACTGATTGGCAGAACCACACCAGTTACAACAACTACTCGCCTTCGTCGGAACAAATCCAGTGGTTCTGGCGTGCAGTGAAGTCGTTTGACAATGAAGAAAGAGCCAAGTTGTTGCAGTTTGCCACCGGTACATCCAAGGTACCTTTGAACGGGTTCAAGGAGTTGCGTGGAGCTAACGGTGGGTGCAAATTCAGCATTCATCGTGACTACGGCTCTACCGACAGACTTCCTTCATCGCATACGTGCTTCAACCAGATCGATTTGCCAGTTTACGAGAACTATGAAACATTGAGAGGTTCTCTTTTGCTTGCCATCACTGAGGGCCACGAAGGCTTTGGCTTAGCATAGTGTAAGAAGACAGCGGGAAGACAGGTACAGTTCATAATGAGAATATATAAGTATATTTATAAGTCTATTGTTAAACCTCTATGAGAAAAGAAGTGAATAAATAAATTCAGTGCTGCAAGCTGTCCATGCGTTCAGCCACCTGTTCCAAGCCGTCCAGGGTGGAGTTGATGTGTTCCACCAATTTGAAGTTCTCAGAATTGATTTTCTCAACCTCGTTGTTGTACAAACCACATTGAGAGATGAATTCCCGAGGCTTGATGGTCATGCGGCCGTTTTTCTTGAACACGTACTTCGTTATTGCCACTGCGGACAACTTGTTGTTAGGAAGCACGAACTTCAGCAAAATATAGAGCCACTTATCATCCCAGGCCAACACGTTGGAGGTGATGGTGTAGCGCTGGAAGATCTTGATCTCCTTCTTGAACAGACATTGCACCAGTCCAACAGGAATGTAAGGATAATTGTTGATGGAAACACCCTTGAACTCGGCGAGTTCATTGTCGTAGTAGCTCATGAAAAGCTTCTGAAAAACCTGCGAAACCATCTGGGTTCTAGCCAAGTCCAAGTCCAGGAAGTAAGTGGAGTTCGACTTGTGCAAGTACATATCAATCTCTAAAGGAGACGCATAACTGTGGTAGTCAATAGCTCTGAACAAGTCAAGGGGATGCTTCCCAGTGATACCGAAGGTGTTGAGTTTAGTGCGACGGTATTTTGATCTGGTCAACACGACATTTTTGAGAGCGAGATAGTAGAAACGAAGGCAGTAAGCGAGAGGAAGTGTCTTATAAGTTGAAATCAAGAACAAGACAACAGCCACCTTGCCTGCTAGAGAGATTGAGGACATTGGGCAGATGTGCAAGGTGGGATTGAATAACGCGTGTAATGAAAGATAAGGCTCTCAGTTAAATGCAGGTCGAAGTGTGGAAGCTGGGGAATGGGCGTGCAAGAGACAAATATGAAAAAGTACTCGCGGAGTGAAAAAATTGAGCGGACTACCCAGTTTATGGAGAACTCCACAAAGCAGTGCGGCTAGTCAGCCGGTCGGAAATAACGCGCGGCTGTTATTTATCAAAAGGACCGAGACACCTACCGGTTTTTGTCAACGGAGAAAACATCTTCGGAACGGGGCGGGTGTTAGTCAATAATGTTGCTTCCGTTTTTTTTTTTTTTT
>JAJMHH010000172.1:0-11351 GCA_030582955.1 Osmozyma tolerans | reverse complement strand
AAATTCCTTTTGGTTTTCTTCAACCTTCACTTCATTCATTCATAGACTCATGTTGGCCAAGAGAATTACTAGGCCAGCGGTCTCGCTCAGAAGGTTAGCCACTAGCGACACTAGTCTGGCGTTCAACGTCCCCCCAGAGTATAGATCGAGAACTCCTCCTTATGGACAACTCATCAAAAATTTACAATCTGTGCTGCATCTCGTCAACGGAAAACCCTTGACTTTGGCAGAAAAGATCCTATATTCTCACTTGATCGATCCAGAAGAAAGTCTAGCTCTGTGCAATGGTGACTTATCCAAGATCAGAGGCCAACAATACTTGAAGTTGCGTCCCGACAGAGTCGCCATGCAAGATGCCTCCGCTCAAACTGCGTTATTGCAGTTCATGACCACCGGAATGTCCAGTACGGCAGTGCCTGCTTCCATTCACTGCGATCACTTGGTTGTTGGTAAGGATGGTGCAGATCAGGACTTGACCGCGTCTATCGCCACCAATAAGGAGGTGTTTGACTTTTTGCAGAGTTGTGGTGAAAGATACGGCATCCAGTTTTGGGGCCCCGGCTCTGGTATCATTCACCAGATTGTCTTGGAGAACTTCTCTGTGCCTGGTTTGATGATGTTAGGTACAGACTCCCACACTCCGAATGCCGGTGGTTTGGGTGCCATTGCCATTGGTGTTGGTGGAGCTGATGCTGTCGATGGCTTATCTGGTACTCCATGGGAGTTGAAGGCACCTAAGATCATGGGTGTGAAATTGACGGGTAAATTCAACGGGTGGACTTCTCCTAAGGACGTCATCACCCATCTTGCTGGTATTCTTACCGTTCGTGGTGGTACTGGGTATATCATCGAGTATTTCGGCGAAGGTGTCGAGTCGTTGTCTTGCACTGGTATGGCTACTATTTGCAATATGGGTGCTGAGGTTGGTGCTACCACGTCTACCTTCCCATACCACGATGCCCACCGCCGTTACTTGATCCAGACCAACAGAGGCCCCATTGCTGATGCTGCCGATGTGGCTTTGCACAAGTACAACTTCTTGAGAGCTGACAGTGGTGCAGAGTACGACAAGGTGATCGAGATTGACTTGAACTCCTTGGAGCCTCACGTGAATGGTCCATTCACCCCGGACTTGTCTACACCAATCTCCCAGTTTGGTGCACGTGCCAAGGAAGAGGGCTGGCCAGAGACTGTTTCTGCCGGGTTGATTGGATCGTGTACTAACTCGTCCTACCAGGACATGTCGAGAGCTGTGTCGTTGATCCAGCAGGCGGAAAGTGCTGGATTGAAGCCCAAGATCCCCTTCTTTGTGACCCCGGGTTCTGAACAGATCAGAGCTACCATCGAGAGAGACGGTTTGACCAATATTTTCGAAAGAAACGGTGCCATCGTGTTGGCTAACGCTTGTGGTCCTTGTATCGGCCAATGGGACAGGACAGACATCCCCAAGACATCTACTTCTACCAACGCCATCTTCACATCGTTTAACAGAAACTTCAGGGCCAGAAACGACGGCAATAGAAACACCATGAACTTCTTGACCTCCCCAGATATCGTCACTGCCATGATTTACTCTGGTGACAGCAACTTCAACCCAGCCACTGACGCCATCAAGTTGGAAAACGGTGAGTCTTTCAAGTTTTCTCCACCCCAAGGTGATGAGTTGCCCTCCGAGGGCTTCATTGCTGGCAGGAAGGAGTTTTACCCCGACCCTAACCCAGAGCCTAAGCCCGATGTGCAAGTGAACGTTTCTCCAGACTCAGACAGATTGCAAATCTTGGAACCCTTTGCCCCATGGTCCGGTGACGAAATGTCTGTTTCCGTGTTGATGAAGGTGGAGGGCAAGTGCACCACTGACCACATTTCCGCCGCTGGTTCATGGTTGAAGTACAAGGGCCATCTTGAAAACATCTCCTACAACACGTTAATCGGGGCCATCAACAAGGAATCCGGAGAGGTCAACCACGCCTTCGACGAAGACGGAGAATACACTATCCCTGATCTCATGATCAAGTGGAAGAACGAGAAGCGTCCTTGGGTGGTGGTTGCAGAGCACAACTACGGTGAGGGTTCTGCTAGAGAGCATGCTGCCATGTCACCAAGATTCATGGGTGGCTCGATCATTTTAGTCAAGTCCTTTGCCAGAATCCACGAGACCAACTTGAAGAAGCAGGGAATGTTGCCCTTGACTTTCGCCAACGAGGCTGACTACGACAAGTTGAATGCTGGAGACCAGCTCACCACCATCGACTTGAGAGACATGGTGGCCAAGAATGGCGAAAACGGTGGAACTTTGCGTATGCTTGTGGAGAAGAAGGACGGATCTCAGTTCGAGATCTTGTGCAAGCACACCATGTCTAAGGACCAAATAGATTTCTTCAAGGCCGGCTCCGCCATCAACCACATCGGCAACATCCAAAAGGGACAGGCTGCTGCCAATTAATCCGCATCTGATAGCATAAACTTACCAAGAAACAGACTTATCATGAAAAACATAAGTGTAAGCAATATCAAGTATTTATTCAATGAATTTGAGCACTCTAAGCTAGAGACATTATGCTATGAACTGAATTATAAGTAACGAAACTGTCATGATCCCTGAATCCATGGCATTTCTCTTCTGTATCTTTTCACCCCTCCGTTCAGAAAAAATATGGCTGCCATTAGGCATCGATCAAGTCCTGAGACTTGTCTGGGTCTTGGCGGTCCTCGTCCTCGTCGTCGTCTTCTTCTCTGGAACGTTCGTAGAACTCATTGAGGATCTTAGGACTGATTCTGTTCAACATCTCCTTAGGGTAGATTCTCAACAAAGACCACGCAATGTCCAACGAGTCAAAGATGGATCTGTCCTCGTAAGCTCCTTGAGCAATAAAGTTCTTCTCAAACTTCTCCAAGAACTCCAACGACAACTTGTCCTCGGTGGACAATGCCTCCTCACCAACAACAGACTTCATAGCAGCAGCGTCTCTACCGATGGCATACTTGGCGTACAACTGGTTCGACACATCGCCGTGGTCCTTTCTGGTTCTGCCCTCACCAATGGCGGACTTCATCAAACGCGACAAAGATGGCAACACGTTGATTGGTGGGTAGATACCTCTGTTGTCTAATTGACGATCAACAAAGATCTGACCCTCGGTAATGTAACCGGTCAAATCGGGAATAGGGTGAGTGATATCGTCGTTAGGCATGGTCAAGATAGGCACCTGGGTGATCGAACCGTTTCTTCCCTCAACTCTGCCGGCTCTCTCGTAAAGAGTAGCCAAGTCTGTGTACATGTAACCTGGGTAACCTCTTCTACCGGGCACTTCTTCTCTGGCGGCAGACACTTCTCTCAAGGCGTCGGCGTAGGAAGACATATCGGTCAAAATGGTCAACACGTGTCTCTCGGTCTGGTAGGCCAAGTACTCAGCAGTGGTCAAAGCCAATCTAGGAGTGATGATTCTCTCGATAGTAGGGTCGTTGGCCAAGTTCAAGAACAAAGTGGTTCTCTCCAAAGAGCCGTTCTCCTCGAAATCTTGCTTGAAAAATCTGGAGGTTTCCAAGTTAACACCCATGGCGGCAAAGACAATAGAGAAGTTCTCTTCGTGACCATCGTGGACGTCCTTGGTGGGTCTGACCAAGCCAGCCTGTCTACAGATCTGGGCAGCAATCTCGTTGTGGGGCAAACCAGAGGCAGAGAAGATAGGGATCTTCTGACCTCTAGCAATAGAGTTCATGGTGTCGATGGCGGAAATACCGGTGGAAATCATCTCCTCGGGGTAGATACGGGCGTAAGGGTTGATAGGAGACCCGTTAATGTCCAAGTAGTCTTCAGCAAAGATTTTTGGGCCTCTGTCATTTGGACGACCAGAACCATCGAAAACACGCCCAAGCATGTCTTCAGAGACAGGAATCTTCAAGTTTTCACCGGTAAACTCAACCCTGGTCTTCTTCAAGTCAATACCAGAGGTACCCTCGAACACTTGCACCACGGCTTTTTGGCCTCTGACCTCCAAGACTTGACCAGCTCTAGTAGAGCCATCAGGCAAGGTCAAGTTGACGATCTCGTTGTAGGATGGGAACTTAACATTGTCCAAGATAACCAAAGGACCGTTGACACCGCCAACAGTGTTGTAGTTGATTCTAGGCTTGATATTGAAGCCCTTGGTGACGGCTTGTTTGTTCAATTCATATAGTTCCTTATCGGACAACATTTTAGAAAGAATTGCACCGTGGAATTTTTCAGTTCAGTGTTCGTGTGGTAACGAAACAAGGACAATTCCTGATTGATGAGAGAGGGTTATCGGAATTCGTCGATTAATTGAGGTTTCTAGTGTATATGCAGGTATTTACCCGAACACGCTCACTGTTGCCATGAGCTATCTGTAAGCGGCTGGCTGGGGATACAAGATACCAGATTTATGGAGATTCTATTCTCTTATATAAATACATCAGACCATTCTCCTAATATAAACGGCTCACAACGTCCCAGTCGTCGAGTTGCGTCTTTGACTCTTCCATCATTGTGCGCGTGGCCAACTTGAGTGCCTCATTATTCGCATCTTTATCATTGCCATCAGCGATAGTCTGGCGCACGGTTTCCATGATTTCCTTGACATCCAACGTCCGTGCATTCCCTTTTTTCGGTGCACTGTCGTCCGTCGGGAGTTCATCAACAGTGGAACTTTCCAACGATGTGCCCTCGCTTGTTATTCCGTAGATGTGCTTGCTTGCCAGCGTCACGTTATACTGTGGAGCTCTCTGTTTTGCTCTGTCAGCAACAAAGATACTATTGTAAAGGGCTCTCACTCGAGACATCTTGCTGGACGATGCCAATTGGTCGAATGGCGGACCGTCCGACACAGACAGCACCGTGCTATTACTAACACTGCGGAGACTCGATGATGACTTCTTGGCCATTTGATCTGGTTTGGGAACAGATTGAAGGTTGATAAAGTACGAGTCCATCTGCGCTATACGACTTAGCATACCCTCAAAGTCAAAGATGTCGTAATTGTCGCTAGCCAGCAGTAGCTTGGATCGCAGTCCACATGTCGATAGTGATGTGCTGGTCGACTGGATGATCTCGAAAAATATCTGAAAGTTCACTATGATCTTGACAACCACTATGATGAACTTGAGATACTCTTTTAAGTTGAGCTTGGTGAACGGCTTCGTGAGTATCTTGTGAGGAATTATCACAACCTTTCTGCCTGGTGCTATGGATGACTTCGGTGCACTGGCAGTAGACTCTCTTGATGTTGTCCTTGGACTGATGGGTCTTTCTGCAACATCTTCTCCTGCCACTGATTCCGCCCAGGACTTCTCGGAGCCCGGCTTCAACGAGGCCCTGCGCTGGAAATTGGCCGTTTTAGATGATAAGGGAACTCGGATGACATTATCTCGGACAATCACCTTGTCTATGTTGCTATCGTCTCCTTGTGAGACGTCTTCATCCGGAGACTGAGGTGGCACATCCTCTGAGAGCGTCTCATCTGACCCAGCCATAAAGGTGTTGATTCTTTCCTGAACAGCATCGTAGAGCGTACTGTCGGGCAATTGGTGCCTTAGGTACGGTAGATGCGGGAGATCGAGAGGATCGTTGGGTGTGGAGAACAAGTCCACGAGGAGAATCTGGAGACGGATCAAGTTCTCGATGAAAGTGTTGATGGTGGTCAATTTGTTATTGTGGGAGAGAAATGAAGACAATGGGATCACAGGCAGTCCGAATAGTCTTAAGGTGGGGGCTAGACGAGTGCCAACTTGCCGAGGCGACAGGTAGGAGAAAGCCACGTCTCGGAGGACTTTGTAGTGATTGAAATGCAATTGAAAAGCTTGTCTGGTAACACGACCGATTTTCTCTGCGTGGAGTTGTCCTAGTTGGGAATCAAGCTCACCGTCAGACTCTTTGAAGCGTTCAGACAAATAACCCTCAGCACTAGAAAGCTGAGACCGTCTAAGCTCGCACTCTTTCCTTAGTTTATCCACTTTGGCCTTCTGGTTGTTCACTCTGGCGGTCAATGAGTCGGTTGTTCTCTGGATACCGTTGACTTTGAGCCTGGACCTCGACACTTCCATACGGTGCAATTGTAGGGCCAAGTGCTTCACCAGCAGAATATGTGGGCGTAATGACTCGCTAGCAGGAGTGAAGAGTTCGGCATACATCTGCGGAGTGACGCCTGTTTCAGTGTAGCACATACGCTCACAGAGGTCAAAGATGGAGTTGATGGAGCGACGCATGGAATTGTTGGAGTAGTCATTATCGATGACGGAGTTCCTAATCACCTCGATTCTTTCATGGACACAGTCTCCACAGATAAACGATTTCTGGTGGTGGGCGCAGGTGGGGCAGGTCAAACCGTGTTCTTTAGTGGACATAATATCGCATGCTTCAGGGCGGGAGAGTTGATTCTATGGGTTTTGGAGGTTATCAGGTTATGGGGTAAAGGTTATCAGGCTGTGGGGTGGAGGTTATCTTTTGATGGTGCTCCTCAGGTTATATGCCTGATTGTATGCCTCATTGTGTGGTGATGCGAATTAGTATACGCGGCCAGGGCAACTAGGAGCGTTTTTTCGATTTGCGGAGCTTTTTGCGCTCCACAAGTTCACGCACCATCAATGCTAATGATTCCTCCACATCGTGCTTAACATCGAGGGCAATAAATCCACATTTCCATTTTCGGCTAAGCTGCTTCCCTTCTTGAATGAGCCGAGGCGATGCAAGTGGCAGATCTCGGTTCGTGCAAATAATCCATATTGGCGGTGGACACGAAGGGTCCGATGGATCAGTGGATATGTCGAGTAATTGGAGCGGAGCCGACGATGTATTCCCCTGAGGAGGTGGTCTTCTGGCATCTTCCATCAACATGCCCTTCAACGCCGTCTTAAACGAGAAAACATCCGTTTCTTTGCCCTGTTGCCACCGTGTCTTGTAAGTGTAGTACTCCTGCCAAGCGTCGTCGAGCGCAGCCTTCATCACTGGAAGAAGACTATACGATGTTTCTTCTCCGTCCGAAACAGCACCTCCTTGAGGCTCGTCCACGCCCTCGTACGGTGGAGGCAATGCCGACGGAACTGCACTATAACAGAAGAAGTACCCGTCTACAGACCCATTGAGCTCGCTGGCACCGCTGGCAACAAGCAACGGATTCGTGCTCACGGGTCTTCTTGGCTCGTTGGCCAAGTTGTGTAACACATCCTTGTCGAGCTTCACATAAAGCGAGGCTTCCAAGAAAGGAACCGTCTGTGTGGGGTTGAAGGCAGGGGTATCGATGAGTTCCATCAAGATCGGAGACACGTTGGGGGCAACATCGGCGGAATGGCAGTTTTTGTCAGCGAAAGTGAAGTAATATTCGTTGCTCAGTCTCATTCGAAGGCCTTCCTGCTCCTGCGTGGCCCCGAGATTGGCCTTCTTGGTGGTGTTGCTCACAAGACTGTTGTACACCACGGGACTGAGAACGATGTCGTCATTTTTGATGGCCATGTCGAGAGCCTGCTTGGGCCGTGTATCATCAAGAACCATCCGCAGAACAGCCGAATCCGCCACATAGTCAAAGAGAATGGGCTGTGTCTGCCGCAGTGGGTAGTATGTTTCTCTGAAATTTCCGTAGGTGAGTTTTGAAATGAGACATGTTTTCCCGCATCGGGACCCTCCTAGATATGCTAAACGAATGGGTTCGTTTTCATTGAGTGGTGCATTTTTATTCACTGATGGCTTTTTGAGTATGGACTTCATCGAATGAGTATACCGGTGCACAAATTATTGATAGTGTGCTCTTCTTGGTTCCTCTACCTTGTTACGTGAAGAGGTGCACGGATGTGCTCCCTTCCGCGAAAATGGTTGCAAAAATCTACTTTCATCGGACTTGTCTCCGTTAAAAACATTACTTCACTTATAGACATGCTTCTCGTATCCATCGCCTCAAGCAGGACACGTAGCTACGCCAAGCTCGGAGTCTCCTTGGCCAAAGTATATGAACCATTGACCCTTGTATTGCACAATGCCCTCGGTGAACACCACACGATCCACCTGTCCAGTAACCTCATTGGCATTCTCAGGCGCTAAGATCGGTGACTCCAATCTAGCCAAGGGTCCGTCTCTTATATTGTCAAAGTCCACGAGCATTTGCGATATGGTGTACGTGCCTTTGTTGTAAGGCCCAGACCCGATAGTGGACGAATTGTAGAACAAGATCCAATAGTTCTTGGATGGGTCACCAGTATGGATCTTGATCGGAGCCGGTCCGGGCTCGATCAACCGGTCCTGCCAGTTGAACTTGCCCACAGTGTATCCACCTGCCAAACTCCAGTGGATCATGTCATCGCTTTCGGCCAAGTAGAACCCAGACTCTCCCCAGATCATATAGTATTTCCCGTCCTTGTGTCTCTCGACAAAGATGGCACCGCTCTTCAGCCAGCCGTAACGGATGATCTGGGACCCGTCGACGAGATTCACGATCTCCTGGAAATTATCATCCTTAATGATGGGAGGATGCTTTTTCCAGTTGAATAAATCATATGATTCTGCCACGCACAATCTTGCAAAAGCATTGTCGTAAGCTGTGTATGTCACGATGAACTTCTTTGTCTTTGGATCTCTTACTATACGAGGATCCTCACATCCGCCACCTTGTTCCCAGGGCTCCGTCGGATAGATGATGGGCTTGCTGTAACGCTTGAAGTTGAAACCATCTGTCAGCCATGCCAATCCAACACTCAGTGTCTTTTGCTTGTTCTGTGCTCTGTATAATAGAAGCACCTTGTCGTCGACAACGATGGCGGTAGCATTGTATAGATATGCCTCTTCGAACTCGTTTTCTGGATTTGGTTTAAGAATTGGATTGTGTTCATATCTGGTGAACTTGGGACCAATTGGGAAATGAGTAGGTGCTTTATAGTTTTTGTCTCCGTCTGGAGTATCGGGGCCGACTCTAGGAAGCGAAACCATATTGTAATTGATCAGCAGACAGAGAACCCAGTCTATTTATAATGTATTTTTCTAAATGAGTGACGGCAGAGTCTATGGTAATTGTATCCTGATTTGTGGCTATTCCTTTCTTCTAGTAAATTTGTTTTCTTCTCCTTTTTTTTTTTTTTTTTTTTTTTTTTTTTTTTTTTTTTTTTTTTTTTTTTTTTTTTTTTTTTTTTTTTTTTTTTTTTTTTTTTTTTTTTTTCTTTTGTTTTCTTCTTTTCGGTTTGATTTTGTCTCCTTGGTTTTCCGTGCCTGCTTGTAAGGAGTGCCCCACAGATTGCGAACCCCCGCTGTTATCAATGAGTGCACCGCCTCCTATGAAGGAGACACAGAGTCGCTTAAAAAAAAAAAAAAAAAAAAAAAAAAAAAAAAAAAAAAAAAAAAAAAAAAAAAAAAAAAAAAAAAAAAAAAAAAAAAAAAAAAACGGATTTTTGGTCCTCTTATGTACAGGACATTAAATTAGCAAGCAAAAAAATCAATGAACAAGCCTGGCCTTATTTTTTCAGTGGAGGCGGTAATAGACTTAATAAGTATAGTTTAGGAATAGATTACGGAAATATCAAAACAATTGTTCATTTTCTGTTCTCGTGTAAGTCAGGCAATAATTGCTTTTTAAGATTTTGACAGCACAAAAGCGGCTCCGTTGCAAGTACAGTATGTCTAAATTTGGCTAGCTACGGCTGACAATTTCATGATTTCGCTCCCCGCGGTGAACTTTTTGCTCAATGAGCCAGCAAGACTCAATTCGCATTGTACTTTGGAGATTTGGTTCTTTTTGTCAGCCTTTTTTTTTTTTTTTTTTAAGGCCGCTTACCTCAATTGCCGTTTTTGTGTTGTCACATTTTGTTCGTTTAAATTCTCACATCTCATAATCGTACAGGTTCGTCAACACCGTCTGGCGCCTCAACTACACTTACTCAATCTTTTTTTCTTTTTTTTTTTTTTCTTCTTTTTTTTTTGTACTTCAAATTTTTTTTGTTCCTACTAATTTACTCAAGCAATCGAGACGACTCCTTTCGTCAAAACCCAAATTCCAACACCCCTCCCCCTTTATTTTTTTTTTTTTTTATTTCTGTGCTAGGGTTCAAAACTTTTCCAAGTTAATTCAAATATAATGGGTCAGTTGTTGTCCCACCCTGTGGAGGAGAAGGCACTCGACTTGAAATGCCATTCCACGATCTCCTATTGCATAGGGTCAATGCAAGGTTACAGAATGACCATGGAGGATGCCCATGACGTCAAAATATCTGAAAATGAATCGCTAGCTGTCTTTGGTGTCTTTGATGGTCACGGTGGTGACGACATTGCCAAAATGCTAAAGTCCCGTTTAGTCACCGCCATCTTCCGCTCCTTCAATAAACTCCTCCGCTCTAACCCTGACGCCCCGCTACTGTCATTCATCAAAATAATGAAGGACTGCTTTTTCCAAGTCGACTCATCCTTACCAGAAGAACAAGCCACCAATTGTGGTAGTACCGCCATTATATCAGCAGTGGTGGCAAAGCGCTTCATCTTGGTGGCCAACACAGGTGACTCCAGAGCCATACTATCGCTACCAGGAGGCGCCCCTAAGACCCTTCTGTTCGACCATAAACCATGCACTATGGGAGAACGCGTTCGAATCGAAAACAGCGGTGGGTACGTCATCAATGGCAGAGTCAACGAAGTTTTGGCATTATCACGAGCTTTTGGTGACCGCTCATTCAAATTGCCCTGGCTTTCTCTAGGTCCCACTGGCAGACATAATGCATACTTGGAGAGCAATCGACACCTAATGAAGAAGAACCTCGTTGCCCTACCGCCTGAGCTCTTCCAGGTTAGTGTTGAGCCTGACGTCCTTGTATACGACACACGGTATCTTCTGGTGCCCGAATTCCTTATATTGGCATGCGACGGTATATGGGACTGTTTCACCAACGACCAATTGATCTCCCTAATAAGAAAGAAACTCCATGAAGGTTGGGATCTTCAAAAAATCACAGGCTTCGTTCTCAACGAATGCATCAGCATGGCCAATAATATTACTGGAATCGGCTTTGACAACATGACCCTCATAATCGTCGCTCTACATCCACAAGGCACATTTGATCACTGGTTTTCACAGTTCTAACTGCATCACCCGACATTCTTAATGAGGCTGTCTCGGCGAGCTACGATCACATGACAATAATAATTCAGACTTGAGAGGATCGAACAGTTCTTTTTGTTCGTCAATTACATGTGGTTACAATTATGGTATCTGAGGCAAATGCTTAAGCATATGAATATTGGCCTTCGCATTTAACGACGATAGAAAAAACGAAAGTACTGGGAAAACCAATGGAGACAGATGATATAAACGAAATGAAAAAACGAAACTGAAGAAAATGAAAATGAAAAATATGAAACAGCAGAATAA
>JAJMHH010000171.1:0-11481 GCA_030582955.1 Osmozyma tolerans | reverse complement strand
AATGAATGGAATCAGCCTCTTTCAAGGCGGTGGCTGCGGAAAGCGAAGACCATTGCCCATCATCAGAAACTTCAAATTGTGGTTTCTCTTGGGTCTTGAAGTACTCTCCTCTCAATCTCACGTCCTCACTGAAAGAATCGTTTTCGATCTCTTTGTCGCTCTTGAGCAAGTCAGAAATCTTGCTTCCAAGAACATACAAAAGGAAAAACAAATGCTCTGAAAAGAACAATACCAAAATCACTTTAACAGACGACGACACGTTAACACTGGCTTTGTCGAGAGCAAATTGTCCCAAAGGCTTAGGTGGTTTAGTGCCGTGACGGTAGAATGCGGTGACGATTGGGGAAATAATTGATCCAATCCAAGTTAATAAGAAGAACGCAACATTCCATGGGTAGATTGTGTCTGTTTTCTTAGCGATGACCGGCTTGTAGTACTTTCCACTGGCAAGCTTGTATTCGTCAAGCTTGAAGTTCAAGATATTAAAAATAACACAAACAAATGGAGCCAACGTCCACACAGGGCCAAAAAGGGCAAGATATCCGTATTGCATGGCCACAATGCGGAAGTCATCATCGGGGGAGTATTCTGGAAGAGTTGTGGCAGCACGAACTTTCTCCAACCATTGCTTCTCTTGAGCGGATTCGTCCTCTGGAACAAACTTGGCCTGCTTACCTTTCACCACAGAGTTGACCAAATTAAGGATGTGAGGCAAAACCAATGGCACGCCGTACTTAACAACCAAAGAGATCACTTGGTTTGTGACAATGAAGTAAAAGAATTGAGAGTTCAATCTCCCTTGGTTGATTTGAAATTCGGTCAGGGACTTCACCTTCGTCAAGTACTTGTACACATATCTGTCGGACCTGATGTTTGTAGCAAGACTTCTTTGGATGTAGATCAAATTTGGCTCAAGTAAATGTGCAAATGGCAAATAGATGAAAGCCGTGATAATCAATGGAGCATATCCAGTCAAGAAATTCAAGACAAAAGTCTTGGTGACAGAGGACTGGGTACGAGTCAAGGTCGTCTCATGAGCTTCCCAATTCAAGAAAATGTTTGCAATCAAATTAAACACAATAGTTAACACGGGGACAAAGGCGGATATTAAGACGGTTGGAACCAAGGCCAAGAGAGGCTTGCCAGGACCATCGTAAACTTCATTAAGGAAGATCTCAAGTACAAAACATGCCAATTGATAAGATACCAAGACAGCAACAAAAGCAAGTGCCACTGGCACGAATGCGAACTGCTTCAAAAGTCTGATGCCATCATGCTTGCTTCTCAATTTCAAAGTATCTGGCTCACCAGTGGAAGTGGCGGTGGCGAGCTCAGCTTGATACTTCTCAACCTCAAGGGAATGCTGAACGCCCCAGGTGTTTGCCAAGAACCTTTCTCTTCTTTTCCAAAAAATTAAAAACGTTGTTCCCCAAATAACATTAAGGAAGGAGAAGGTCAAAGAGTAATTCTTGGACTTCAAGAATGCTGCAAAGCCCAACACCGATAAGATCCCCAAAGCAAGTGTATAAGACTTCAAGAAGTTGAAATACAAAGCAGTCAGTGGACCGTAAAGATACTCGAATTTCTCGGTAAGAAACTCAGGTTTCTTGAGATCTTCAATTGCAGAAGCGGGAGCAGACTCATCGACCAAATAGCCCGAAATCGATGTTATGGAAGTGACTGGACTCCAATCCCCGGAGCCAACAGTCAAGCCCACACCGCCATATTTCTCTGGAGTAAGCAAGTAGCTGTGGATTATTCTTGGACGGTTGAAAGGTTCTTTGTCGGCGTCAGAAACACCAAACTGGAAGCTCTTCGCCAAGTCTTCTTCGAAGAGCTGAGTATATTTCTGGCGGAGAAGCTTAATGAAGACCAAGATTTCAGTTGAAGGATCAGCACCTGCTCTCACGGTGCTGGAAAAACCTGCTTTTTGTAGACGATCGAAGAGAGTCTTTAATTGGGGTTTCTTCGTTTCATCTTTTTCGTTATCTTTATGCTTCACGTTGAGCACGAAATCTGGCTCAAGCTGCTTTACCGACATTTTCGTTAACGATCCGAAATCTTCCGTAAACGATTTGACAGTGGGCGGAGGAACAGAAGTTGGTGGAAGGGGGGGGGGAAATTGAAAGAGAAGAAAAGAAAGGAAAAAAGCTCTTAGAAAAAAAGAACTCAAATCTATTTATTCAATTGCGAGCACAGAGTGGCTTAAGTCTATTGCTGCCGACTGCATTCACTCGTATGAAATCTTGGTGCACGGGTGTATTAGCTCTACATTATGTGTTCTCAAAGCTGTGGGGCGATGTCCGATTTGGCATTCAAAAGCAAAAAACTTTTAGGCGGCCTTATGCCTTGAAATCTTATATCATGTGCCAAAGGACCCTAAGAGTTGATGAAACGGTCGTGGACTCACTGTTGTGTATTCTTGAACAATTCCACTTGGACAAGTGTCTAAATCACAACAGCACTCAAACTCAGCAAGCTTTTCATTTACAATCATCTAAAATCATCTACCTCCTCTTTCTTCACATGGGCTATTTTCATTTATTACGTGTCACCTCTGATGACATCCTAGGATTCTTCATTGCGTCATACTCCGCGATCTAGGATTCTTTCAGACGTTCAATCACCATTGTGCAGTATGCATATATGAGACTAACCGCCGTGCGTATAATTCATGATTGATACGCGAACCTCTCATGCGTTTGGCAATCGAAGGGCTGTGTAGCCAGCAAATTACCATCCGACAAATTCACGGTCAACGAACCGGAAAACACGGATTTTCCCTGACTTCATCTCCCCAATTCTGAAGCTGTCTTTCTTGACAATGCCGCTGTGATCTGTATTTAGAACCCGGACCTTCTCCTTCTTCGGGTCAACTTCCATCACGACAGCTGCAAACACATCGTTGCCCTCCCCAACATGGATTGACTTGTTAGCAAGCCCTGACAACCCCTTATGCGAGACGAACTTGCCGTTCCTGATACACAAGATATCTCCGGGCCTGATATCATCGTACTTGTGGATACTCTGGTTGGTATTCTTGTAAACCACCACACCAAAAGACTTCCCACCAATTGGGCTGAGAAGTGAGGGACATGTTGTCTTCTTCAACTGGTTGTAAACTGTGGTCACAACACCGTGGCTCAACTTGGCCCCAACTAAATTGCTGGCATTAGTCACCACTTCGTTTCCAAATGCGACATGATACTTATCAAGAATATCTCTCCGGGGTTGCATAGGTGGTTTCATGAATGCGCTGCTCACAACGATGGTTTCTCTTGGATCATCAGTCTCATATTCAAGCTCAATGACAATCTGAGACAAATCGTGGAAAAGGATGTAGTAGTCCTTGTAAACAATCTTTCTCCCACCTCTCTTGGTAATCTTGTGGCCATCTATCTCGAAGATGCAGTCACTGCCCACATTGTTCTCCAAACAGTCTGGAACATCATCTTTGATCCACCAACCAGAACTCTCGCTCAAGGAGTCAAGCTCTGTTCTTAACTTCGGGAAGTGTGCCTCTGCCTGGGATTGTTCAAGATGCTTGCTTTCTCTCACTGATCTTGACCTTCCCAAGTCTGTTGATGCACGGCGAATAGTCTCATGAGAGCTTCTCTTCTTGTGCTCTACGGTGTTTGCACGAGATATACCACTCACAGGAGGCCCGCTAGAGGGGACGGGAGGTGCTGCTGCAGGTGGTGGTGCAGTTCTTTCGGTTGCAATACCGCCAGTTGCATTCCCGAAATCCTCATCAGAAGACGACTCGTTAGCATCGTGAAACTCGTCATCATCATGGCCATGAGGTGCAGCCTCTTGTGGTGGTGGAGGAGGTACCTTCGGAGCTTGTGTGCCGGTCACTGAGGGGACCTTGGGTGGTGGGGGCACACCGGTAGATGGAGGAGCCGGAGGTCTTGCACCTGGGGCAGGAGGAGCAGGTGAAATTTCTGGGGGTGGAGGTGGTGCCTTGGTAGTATGCGGAACTTCTTCGGGTCTGTCCGCAGGGCGACCTGGCACTTGAGGTGGTTTGTCCACGTGCTGCGGCTCCACTTGCAGAGCAGGAGTTGGGGGAGCTTCCCTTGGGCGATTTGGAATCAGAGGAGCCAGAGGAACGGGAGGCACCGCAGGAACCGCAGGCATTGAGTTATGCTTAGGCAAATCCGGGGTCTGCAGTGGTAAATCATCTTCCAAAGACCGTTGCGCGTGTGGTGGAGGAACTGGAGGCACCGACGAGTCTGGTGCTTCCGGTACTTGAGGAGGTGGACGAGAGTCTGGTACTGGTGGGGCTCCAGGAACAGGAGGGGCCCCAGGAACCGGAGGAGCTTCATGTATTGGGCGGTTGCCCGGGATAGGAGGAGCGCCAGATAAGGATGATCTCTTTCCAGTCTGAGATTGTGGGTGTGGAGCATCACCGGTAGCTGGGAAGCCCCCAGGTATCTGCGGAGTGCCAGCTGGTTTGTGGGAAGACTCTTCTGGGAGAGCACCACGGTCTGACACATCCTCATCAGCCTCGTAGCCAGTCACCTCGCCTTCATAGGTGGACCTTTGGCCCAATTTAATATCATTTTCTTCAACGTCATGAACATCGCTTTCAGACAGCTCAAGTGTTGGAGACGTAGGTTTCTGTGTATCCACCAGTTTAAAGTCCTTATCTGCGTTTTGGGCAGTCGATTCTTGTTCATCAGCATAATCAGACTCAGCAATCGAGGAATCTTCATTATGAGGAACAGGCGCTGGTGGTGCATCCCTTTGCAATGGCAAATGTTCTGTTTGGGCCATACCAGGTATTGGGACAGCGGTAGTAACAGAAGCATCAGGAGCCGGTGCAGATTTATGCTCATCATGGGCATCTTGAGAAACAGGCTTCTTCACATGAGCTTCTGGCTCCTTCGTTGTTTTGGAAGCCTTTGGTCCAGAAGTAGGTGGGGCGCCAAAAGGCGTAGGAATGCCCATCATTCCGAACATATTACGACCGCCAGAGATTTTTGCCATTCTTTCAACCAATCTTCTTCTTTTGAGTTCTTCATCGTCTTCATCTTCTTCAGAAGCCTCATTTTGTTGCTCGGCTTGGCCCTTCTCTTCTTCCAAATCAGCCTCGTGCTCTTCATCAGATGTGTGGTCCTCTTCTTGTTCATTGATTGGGTGATGGCCAGCAAATGACTCTTCTTGCTCCGGAGCACCAGTTGGAACTCCATCTCCGGTTGCGGGATTTGAAAGAGAATGTGCGGCGTCCAGATGAGTAGAGTCCAAAGACGCACCTGTTGCGGAAGCTGAGAGCTCTTTCTTTTGATGTTCCCTTAAGAGTTTTTCTTCTTCGTGTTTCTTCTTCTTTTCCTCACGTCTCTTCATTGCAGCGGCCTCACGTTCGGCTTCTTCCTGTTGGCGTTTTTGAAGAAGGGCAATTCTCTCCTTGAGACTCATTTTGGGTTCATTTGACTCAGCTTTCTCATCAGTGTCTTCGTTTTCCTTCTTATTGACAATCTCGGTACCAGCGGGGGCCTCATTATGGGTATGGCCAACAATATTAGACAGATCTCTAGGTTTGACTGGAGGGACATAGGAAGACTTCCCGGCACCAAAGAATTGTTTCTTCACGGCATAAGGATCGTCTCTTTGAGAAGTTGGGTTTGGGAAGACATGGGGTGTTGGTGATTTTCCAGAACTGGCTCCCCCAGAGGTTCCTCCAGAGCCAACGGCACCGGCAGCAGCATCGTTAGACTTTGCTGGCACTGGCTTGCTCTCAGCGGAGGGGGAAGGAGGTGATTGCTCCACAGGAGGCTTCGACTGAGTTGTCTCTTGATCAATTGAGGCTGGAACGCCGGAGGACTTCGGAACAGGAATAGGGGCTGCGGCAGGAGCGGGAGCAGGATCACTTGGTGAAGGTCCGGATGGTGCTTTCGAATGGACAATTTCGACGAAATTCTTGGGGAAGACTCCAGATTTGCCTCCGTACGAGCCGAAGTACCATTCATCGTCTTCAATCTCTTCAACCGTGATCAATTGCCCGGGAGCAAACGTCAAATCGTCCTCATATTCGGAAGTGTACTCAAAAAGCGCCTTTACTTGGAACGGCGTGCTCGGTTCCATATTTTGAGGAGAGTTTTCGAATAATAGTTCTGAAGTGGTTTCTTTTGAGTTTTGATGTGGACGGTGTTCAAAATATTAGATAAAGGAGAGGGATATCCGAGTTGATATTAAGGGCAACTAAGATCCTGGGGTGCGGCATGCTTATAGACAGTCATTACCATGGCTATGTGGAACGTGATACGTCACACGTGACTTTCGCTCTTTAAAGTCGATTTGGAATTGAGGTCGGTAAGGGGGTCATTGGTCAGAATGTCTTTCGGAACATCCCTTAAAGTAGTAGATGAATTCAGCAAATTTGGAGACGCCAGTCGAGGTACTCGATGACGAGGAATTTGGTTCTCTTTACCGCTTGTGAGCCCATTTCTCACATACCGAACAAATCTCTTCCGCAATGCAGTACATCACCGACATCTCTTACTCCACAAGTCGCGACGCGTATATGAGATAGTATTTTGATGTCAAGCAAGATCCTGACCACAACTGCCATTACCGAAAAGGTCTTGGCATCTCTTGAACCGAACAAAGAGCTAAGCTACCACAATGGCGCCTCTGTGACAAGTCTAGACTTTGATTTTACTGGACAATACCTTGTGTCAGCGGGAGTCGACAAGCTGCTTGTTGTTTATGATTGTCACAAGGGCACAAAATTCAAAGATGTGCCATCACAGAAGTACGGAGCGCACTTGGCCAGATTTACTCATGAGGATTTCGGCTGTCTACATGCTACAACGCCGACAGTTGACTCCGATACAGACCATTCTATCAGATACCTTTCTCTCAGTACCAAGTCGTACCTCCGATATTTCCGGGGCCATAAGGATCAAGTCGTCAATCTCGAAGTAAACCCAGTCACCAATACTTTTATAACATCCAGCATAGATCACACTGTGAAGATCTGGAACCTCAAGTCATCTACACCCATTGGCAATATCCTCACAGGCTCTACGGCAACTGTTGCGTTTGATCCACATGGAATAATCTTTGTCGTTGCAGTTGGTCCAGTCCAAGGCTCTACTGAGGGCACAGTATCTTTTTACGATGCAGGGAGCTTTGAAAGAGGGCCATTTCTTGTTACCAAAATAGAAAGCTCAAGCGAACAAACGTGGACCAAAGCGGAGTTCTCAAACAATGGGAAACTTCTCATCATTGGTACCGACTCATCTGAACACTACGTTTTGGAGGCAATTCTGGGTAAGTTCGTGGGCAAGTTATGTGTGACGGAGAACACACAAAATGGATGGCTCAAATTTAAATACCATTCAACAGGGCTGGTGTGTCTTTCTCCATGCGGAAAATTTGCTCTCTGTGGCTCACCAAAGGGCAGTGTATTTATATTTGACTTGGCTAAGCTCAAGACACCAGAAAAGTCGATGGAAGAGACTCCACAGCTACTCAAGAGACTGGCGAGCGGGAAACTACGGTTGTTTCCATCATCTGAGGTAAGCGGACATGGAGCGTCGAAAGTGATTGCTTTTAACCCCAAGCTTTTAAATTTGGCAACTGCAGATGACTCTGTGGTTCTCTGGTCATGTAATTCTGTAGACACTTAATTTAATAATACATGGGATTCTGCGCGTACTTATGCATACAACAGTGAACATTGTAGTTGATATACAAACATAAAAGCTAATATAAAATCAAAAGCAAAAGATTGAAATAAAAAGAAATTACGAGTAAACTACACATATAGATTTATTTGCAGTAGGAGTCAATGGATAAGGAACTTATACAATCTGTCACTAGAACATATTATATATTTCGTATGGAATTGGATCCGAAAGTGTATTTATATCAGATCCCGCGCCAACTCATCTTAACATGTCAACTAGCCGAATACTGACCCTCATTGCACCTGCAAAACCCACTGTCACGTGCAAAGGGCCTTCCCCAATAGCTCTGCTTCTACCGTGTGGAGCTGTCACTCCGGTCCATATCCCTTACGAGTACAAACGAGGAAACTACCTCCTCAACTACCCCATACTGCCTTCCAAATGGCCACACATCACTGACCAGAAACTACCGCAGGCTCCCACAGACATCAGAGGAGTAGACCATGCTGCGTACATTCACGCGGAAAGGAAAAAGATGCTTAAGAAGATGCCACTCTTAGTCAGAAACAAGTTTTTCCAGCTTAGGTTCTTCCCTTACTACCACTTCCTCAGTCTTGTACGGAAATCGAACGTGGCGTTCACGTTTTCGAACAGAGGCGGCAACGTGCTCAACAGCAAGCAGCTAAGCGACGCCTTCCGAGCTTACAAGGGCCCGCTCAGAAAACTACAATGGTTTCAATCATCTCCTCATCCAAAGGACACTGCCGTGGGGAGACACCTGTTCCGACAAGTTGTCAAACGTGGGCTCTTTGAAGCACTCCATAGCTGTGTTCCTAATACGCCTGATCTGGTACGAGCAGTGAGCGGTGTATGGTACTTCAAGTTCGACGAGTCGCCATTTACACAGGAAGATGCTGACATGATTCTCGTGGATCTCAAAAAGGCCGTTTCCAGAGTACATGAAGACAAAAACCTTCAGGCAGAACTCTTGAAACTACTGCGGGGCTTTAATGAGGATGCACGCAATGGGGCGTCTCTCATCCAAGATGCCTCGATGGAAAATTGCTTGGATGCGAAAAGTGTCCCCGGGTACTACCCAAAACTCCCCTTCATGCACCAAAAAAACGTGCTTGTGTGAAGGTGCAACTGACTTACCGTTTACCTCGACAACTTCCAACAATATTTATTATCCGATATGAAGTCCCACTTTGAAATTAATCAATTCACAGGCTTGAGCACATTATTCTGCTCCCATCCAATCACATTTCCTGGAGGATCGTACTCACAAACCACATACAACCCCCAATTTTCTGCCCTGCAGTCTTTGTAAGCACAGCCAACCCGCTGAGAACCCTTCCACACAACTTGGGTGAAATGGTTGTACTCATTGTATGTGTTGTAGTTGAAGGTGTCTCCCTCGTCGTACCATGCCTTTACTGCTGCGGGTCCATTGGCAAATCCGGCTGCCAAGTTCTCTCCGTACTGGCCGTGGGTGTGAGTAAGCACACCAGAACAATCGTAATCGTCGGCGTTCTTCTTTGCGTACTCATAAGGGCCCTCGGCCCAGGCCAAGTCAGCCACTCCGTGCTGTGATCTGTACTTGTTGTGTGCATCTAGGATGTCCTTCGCGAACGATTTGTCGATATCCTCCTTCGAGTTGTAGATGGCATCGTAGATTCCGCCAGTGTTGCTAGAAGTAGAACCAGAGGAGGTCAGAGTCGCAGAATCATCGTTGCTGCTCGTAGACGTCGTGGAGGTGCCTGAGCCACCAAGCCACCCATTAAGGAAGTCGCTGCTAGTACTTGTGGCTGCACTGGTCACTGGTGTACTGGCCTGCACAGAAGATGTGGTGGCCACACCGGTACTTGTGGGTCCACTAGGTCCAGAGGTACCTGAGCCAGAGCCAGAGTTACCAAAGAGACGGTCGAGCAACTTGGACCAACTGAACAGACCTGAGCTCGACGACAGCTTGTTGGAGGACAGACTGTCTCCTTCGAATCCTTCCAACCAACTAGAGAGAGACGTAAAGAGGCCCTTCCACGGAGACTCAGAGCTTTGGCCAGCCGCCGATGCTGCTGCTGTGTTTGTAGCCTGTGCGGTGGCTGCTGCTGTGGCCGCTGGAGTAGTGGCGGTGGTTGTTTGGAATAAGGTCACTGGTGCCGATACGGCCACGCAGATAAAGGATAGAAAAAGAACAATGTTTTGCGTGAGTATCATCTTGGGTATAACGGTCCCGGATTTGAGGGAGTGAAAGCTTTAGTTAGCTGTAGGCAAAAAGAGGCTTCAAGGAAAGATTAAGGAAGAAGAGAAAAAGAGACAGGGAAGAAGTGCGAAATTATGCCATTTAAATGGAGGCTCCCACCATATTTCTATTATCTCGGGGAGTGAAACGCCTCGAAATCCATCTCACTTTTCCCTTGATAGGCAACTGCCGTTATTAAGCGATGGTTGCAAAAGAAGGCATACTTGCGGGTGTATACAGGACGCGACCTATGAAATAATTCCTAATCGGGTAATGCGCACTTCGAAGCTTTAACCGAATCGGGCAGTCTCGTTCTTATTGCAACCGATGCCTTCTGTTGGATCCACTAGCTCCTCCGCCCACTATTCCCCTCCTCACACTAAGCTTCTTCGTATTTTTACATCCTCCTGTCTCTATCTTGCATTTTTTTGACTTTCCGCGCACACGCCCCCGCATCGGAATCCTCTGCAATATTACTCTTTTTGTCCACTAATTTTTGTTGATAATTGCCATATTCAGTCACACTTTAGACTCGAGCACCTCCTTCAATGTGTCACAGATGATAGCTGGCACTCCACCTCCAGTGCATCTTACAGCAAGGTCAAAGTGGCGGCCTTCAGCTTCTAGACTTTTCATCGTCACTAGAACTCCAAAGTTGGACTTCAATGTATGCAAGATTCCTGCTCCCATCACAGATAATGCTCCACCTTCGCTCACATCCGGCGTGCTGTATATAAGGGCAAACCCGATCCGCTCTAACATACGGACTATGCTAGTTCCGCTGAGCTTGTGGTTGGTTATTATCACTTCGCGGCACTCCCCAGATTGCGACCCCAAAAATTCCCCAATTTGTGTCCATCTGCGCTCGAAGTCCTCCATGGAAAGCTGCGTGCCTGTAAGCGTCTTTAACATAACAATTGGCACTTTCAACTGCAACGAATTAAATGATCCACTGCATTTGTAGCTTAGCAGAATAATCGGGCTCTGCTCATTCTCAACCACGTCTCTGATCCTCGTCTCCAAAGTCATATTGGTTTTGGTCACGATCGTTGAATCGGGCACTTCGGTAAGCTGTGTAGCATAGGAGGCACCACCGCTCATATTGTTAATTTCCAACACATTGAAGGCAGTGATGTCCGCTTCAGCAGTCTTGGCAGCGTTATTGATGATTGTAAAATGATATTGAATAGTGTGCTTGTCCTTGACTGTTCTGTATGTGAGCTTCACTAGTTGGTCCTCATAGAAGATACCCGCATCGTAGTGTAGCATTCTGTGGAAGCCAGAGTACCAGTTTGGTGAAAGAACAACTGCCGACGTCTTATGTTCGTCGAAGGGGTCCATCAGGCTATCGTTCATTGTATCGCCTTCCTCAATTGGAGGCTCTTGTCCCACTGATTTGCCTCTCGGCCTAGGAATTTTGCTGATGTTGACCATTGACAATGATCTTCCTTTGTCCAATGCACCTAATGCTCCAAGGTGTTTCATGAGACTCGATTTTTGTACTTCAAATGGAGGTAAGCTCTTGACAACTTTTCTTGCAAAGTCAATATCTGCAGGGTTGCCGCTAGTCACTAGACTGCTTATCTTGAGGTATTCAGTTGCCCT
>JAJMHH010000169.1:0-11636 GCA_030582955.1 Osmozyma tolerans | reverse complement strand
AAAAAAAAAAAAAAAAAAAAAAAAAAAAAAAAAAAAAAAAAAAAAAAAAAAAAAAAAAAAGGAAAAAAGAAATAACAACAAGGACAAGAGGAAAAAGCACTAGTACATACATCTAGATATCTGCGCGTGGTTACTTGTCTATAGAGCTGTCAATTATAAATAACTTCTTTTAAATGTTAAGTCTTTGCTGCTATTAACAGAAAATATGTCAAAAAATGGGAAATGTCAAAACCAAAATTCTCTACATGAGTGTCGATAAGCTTATCAGCTACATGATGCGACTATACACAATTTCATATCATTCGACTGGCAACTTCCTGCACTTTTGCGGCGTTCTAACCAAGAAAATTAGGCAGCCATCTATTGGTCTCTTGGCGATGTTTAAAATCAGTAGTAATGTTTATTAGTCTTGGCTTGACTTCTTTTTATTGATCTTTTTTCTTGGAACGCTGGTATTCTTATACTTTTTATTTCATCTCTTTTGTTATCTACATGATAACAACTTTGATCACTAGATTCACCCTGGTTGGTTCATGTTTGCTCAATCGTAAGGATATTTTGTGCGGGTTTGGACATTTCTGATGAAAAGCGCAAAACCAGCGTTGCGCTTAATTTTTGATGGATCTATATTCACTACCTCACGGTTACACTTTTGTGTATCACGTGATTATTCTTATATACACTCTTTAAATTGTGAAGAGGTATATTCTAAAGAAACTGTCCATAATCATGACTCAGAGTCATGCTGTCAACCTGAGCTTCTATTTTTCTGATAATATTTAGACATGTTTTCCCCACACTTTTCATGGCTTCACAACTTAAATGTCTTATCAATCTGCACTTTCTATTGGTATTTTCATGGGTGTCTTCAACAGTATGCAGAGATCCCAGAAGTTAAATGGGTTCGAACTTTTCATTTGTAAGCAACTACTATAAATCTTTAGAGAATGTGCTTTTGCAAACTTAATGTAGTCTTGTTGTATTGACGGAGAGGAAAGTAATTCTCCGTTAAACTTTCGCTTATTTCTCCGTTGATTTCTCCGTGGAGTAGCGAAGTAAACAGTGTCGCGATGAGCGGAGAAATCGCCATTTTTCCGCGTATTTCTCCGTTATTCACCCTCCTATCCTTGACACAAAAACCTCTTGATCGTGCAAACAAACGGTAAAAAATATCTTGAAGAGTCCCTCCAGATTCCGAAAAGTCCGAAATTCTCATCTGCTTTTCCGCAACATTTCTGGTCCCTCCAGTAATTCCCCTGGCGGAGACGGAATAATCTTTCCTCCTATGCCCGTAAAACCGTTGTCGGATTAGTACCCCAGAACAGGCGCATGCGCAGGGGTATATAAGATGCAAAACGGCCTTTGATAATTTATTCAAAAGTTTCTGTGCATCAACGATCTTTCAGATTTTTCACTATGCCTAAAGTTGTCATAATAGGAGGCTCTTATGGAGGCTGCTTTGCCTTGCAAGAAATACGTGGTATTTCGAAGTCCCTTGATATTGAGGTGATTTCTGCTTCAGACGAGATCTGGTTCAACTGCGCCGCGCCTCGGCTCCTTATTGAGCCCGACAAAATAAAGGATTCGCTTTTTCCTTTAGAAAAATTCGTCAACTACTATAACGCCACCTTCACACATGCTAAAGTCACTACAGTGGACCTACACTCTAATACTATCACACTTGAAGGTAAAGATGACTCAGTTTCTTATGATTACCTAATCATCGCCACCGGAACCACAGCAGGAGACGCTTTTAAGGTCAACGCTAGCGCCCAGGGTGCAATTGACGCGTTGAAAAAGGAGATAGACGAGATAAACAAAGCTTCTTCTATTGCTATTATCGGCGGAAATCCTACTGCAGTGGAAGTTGCTGGTGAATTGGCCCATGAATTCAAAAATAAGCACATCACCATGACTTTCCGTGGGGCCACGCCAATGAAAAGAATGAATTTGCCGGAAGCCGTGCAGAAGCTCAAGGACGTTGGCGTTGAAATTGTTCCACAATCCAAGGCAGAATCTATTGTTCCGGTGGAAAACGGGTTCAAAGTGACCTTTGATAATGGGAAAGATATGTCCTTTGATCACGTGATAGATACCACTTACAACGTCCCGTGTTCGGAGTTCTTGCCTGATCTGGTGAAGAACGAGAGAGGCTACGTTATCACTGATGAGTATCTCGTGATGAAGGGCACGACGAACGTCATCGTGGTAGGAGATCTTGTGGAGACTAGTCCGCAGTCTATCATCGATATGAGGCTTGCGCAGATGCCGGTGTTGGGAGCAACTGCTAAAAGAATCATTCTCAAGAACTCGTCGAAAATGAAAAAGTACAAGCCGGCAGATCACTCTATCTTTGTTCCTGTGTCAAGGAAAGGCGGAGTGGGCAAGCTTTTTGGCTGGAAGGTTCCTAACTTTGTTGTGTGGTACTTAAAGGCAAGAACTTTTCTGCTTGAAGTGGCAAAGAAAGAGTTCCAAGTCTAGGCCATTTTTATAATATGATATGAATTACTTACCTCCACAATTGTGTAAAATTTGTGTGGCTAGTGTGTGGCTGCGCATGTGAAGGCCGCACCCGCCGACCCCAGATGTTCCATGCAGACACGCATGAGCCGCATTAAGTGCCGACAGTAAATAACAAAAAGAATAAATAACAGAACAATGAAGAGTCTTAAAAAGCAGAGAAACTACAAAATTATAAACCTCATTAAGCTTTGAGAAGTTAAAACAAAGAGTGGATGTATATCATAAAACGAGTGACGCTTTGAGAACATGCAATAGTCTCAAACAGAAATCGACATGCACGTGACTAGCTAAGGAGCAGCATAATCTTTTTCTTGATGTCTTTTTCAATTGTCAAGAGCATATCTGAAGTGGTGACATTGGCACCCGAGTCGTCGCCAAGCTTATTTCCCTCAACCAAGTTATAAATCGACCGGACGATCATGTTTACTGGGATTGCCGCACCAAATGGTTCCTGACTTTTAGGACGCGATGTGATCTTGCATCCTTGAGTGGCCTCCGTGCCATTAAATCTTTCCTCAATCCACTCCAACGCAGATTCAGCTCCCTCAATAAGTCCCATAATGTGATTAGGTCTGTCCATGGTGTGAAGCTCGATGGACTTGGCTCCCAATTTGCATAGCTTCTCATATGCCTTATATGCAGGTGGGAAAGGAACCACGTCGTCACTCTTACTGTGATAGATGTAGAAGGGGATTTCTGGGGCTGAGATATTGTTGCTTAGGCCGAGACTCACTGCATTAATAACTTCCAGGACGTCAGGCTTATGGAGCAAGCCGAATCCGTCCTTGAACCATTTGTACAGGCGGGTGAAAAACCTCGAGCCGAAAAAGTCAAGAAGCGATGGCACAATACACATTTTTCTCGCGCCTTTGAAGAGCTCCACGTGAGTATTAGAGAGCTCGCCGTAAATTGAATCCCTCAAGTGTGGATACTCCGCCATAATTCCCTCCATTGCACTTGGAACCAACCCAGCGAACAAAGTGCCCTCAACGATTTCAGCGGTAGCCGAAACATTGACCACCCACCCTCCGACAGCTGCTCCAATGAGGTTCTCTTTAAGGTCTGGCGCGTAGTCTGGCTGCATAGAAGCTGCCCATCCGGTTGGGATAGTACCGCCGGAGTAGCCCCACATCACCACTTTGGCATCCAGATCCACACCAGTTATGTTTCCTGTTTTCAACGCAGCCCGGATGGAGTTCAAAGCAGCTTTTCCTGCCAGCGGGCCCACGCAGAAAGCTCCTTTAGGCCCCTCGTGATCGGGGACATTAACAAACCATCCTTTTTGCACTCCCCACTCCATGGCCACACCTTCAAGCTGCGTGTAGAAGGGATCCTCAATCTGGCCCTTCTGAAGGGCGTAAGAAGCGGAGCAATTTTTCAGAGCAGCGTCTTGGGCAAATTGGTATGAGAACAACTTTGAGCTGTCGGCATTGTAAGGTTCAATGATGGTGGAAGAGATGGGCAAAGGCACGCCGAAGGAGTCTTCGGATCTAATAAGGAATTGCCACACATTCTTGACGTTCATGTTGATATAAAGAGCCTGGATATTATGAGGTGCCTCTCTAGTCCTCATTATGTCGCCCAATTTGTAATCATCGATGTTATCCGGAGCTTCATAGAAGGGGTCAGCGGATACTGGTAGAGGACGGACGGCGGCGGCGTTGATACACGCAACAAACGAGAGAAACAAGCAAAGAAAGTGCATAGGCAGGCTATTGTGAAAGAACAAGACAATTCAAAAAAGAAAACCTGAACAATTTTGCCATCGAGCATCGATCCTCTACTTATCTCTCTGACGGTGGGGAATAAACGCTACGCATCAGGAGGGGAGATGAACCAGATAGACTTTTTTTTTTTTTTCTTTTATTTTCTGTTTGTTTTTTTCTGAAATGCCCTGCATTTTGCAAGTGGTAACTTTGAACGTTCCAATTAGAACAGTTTCGCGTTGTATGTTTCAATTTAAGGGTGTTTGGCATCCTTTTTTTTTTTTACAGCCAAATGTATGATCGCGGATCTTTGCCATCATTCCGCGGGGTCCTTCACTCGCCGCACGCATAATTACCGTATTCGGCAAAGGCTTTTTTATCTCCGCGCGTTTGTACAATACTACCAGAATGGCTTTTTTTTGTTAAACATGCTTCCATGCTCTTTTGTTTGCGGGGATATCTTTGTAACCCCACTTAGACAAAGGGCAAAAAAAGTACGAGGATTCTAAAGAGAAGAAAGAAAAGGAAAAAAAAAAAAAGAAAAAAAAAAAGAAAAAAACTAAAGACAACACAATGCTTCACCTAACAATTAGTCAGTACCACAAAATATCATCCTGTATTTCCCCACTTACTATTTCTTGCAATATTTTCACAAGAATCTCTTGTTACAAAAGTGTATCTATCCCCAGACATCAACCTTGGTAATACCCACCTGTGCGCAACGCACAATCCGGTGATAAGCGCCGCCGCACCGTGTCTTAAGAAAAGCAAACCCTTTAAACGCAAGATGGACTGTCACAGCAAATTTCAAGGTTTCTCGGTGGTAGTTTCTCCTGTTCATTCAATTCGCATTGGCTAATGGTTTATCTCCGCCGGCAAAATAAACTTATCATCTCATAATAGTCAACTTATTTGACATTCCAACCGCGTATCAGATCCCCTCTGCTTATTTGTTTTTTTTTTTTTTTTTATTCCCATCATACTATCGTGTTGATCTGCGAGTGACACCTATCTTCATTTGAGGCTTAGCTTCAATGACGCATTTATTGTCCTCGGTCCATTCACTTGAAAACCCTTCTCCCCACCCTATTTGACAGAAGCCTCGTTTCATCTCTATAAAATGAGTTGCTAAACAAGGGGTTCTCACGTTGAATGATGGAAACTCTTAGCTACATTTTGGAGTAAAATCCACATTGTACGCAATTTACGGATTTGAAATGTGCCGTGACAAGCAAATTTCTTACTTTGACTACCAGTTTACCTCCCCAAGTAGGTGAAAAGACAATTTCTTGCTAACTTATCTCAGATCCAGGGTGTCATCATCTCCGAAAAATCAGTACATCCCTAGAAGAGCCAGCTATACTATCCTCTTGCAAATCCCCACCTATATTCCTAGGTATCTACATAATGAGAATACAGGGCAATAACCACCAAAGTGTCTTCTAGCTATGCCCTCAGAAAGTTGTGTTATTGGTCTGTTCTTTTCCAACTGCATTGTAAAGGCGTATTTCCTCTAGAAATCAGAAAAACAAAGTCCCAACAACGAAATTGGTGGCACTAACTACAACTTCGCTGTAAATTACATATTTTATGTCCACCAAACAGTACTCCTTATGGGAATATACAGACGTCTAAATCTCATAGACCGCTTGGTTTACATATTCTGGTCACGTGAGTATACTTTTTACTCCATCAAATTGATATTATTGTGATTAAGGACCTAGTGAGATATATAAGTGAGCGACTATATGAAGGTGGCTCGTACTATTCATGAAATTTTTCGGATACTATGTTGAGAAAGATATTGCAATCTACATTGGGTAACGCACAATACTTACATAAACTGAAGCTTTAAATGATAGTGAGTTAGGATTCTATGAAGACTCTACTGAAGATCCTACAGATAATTTTAAATAGAATAATATCAAAAAAAACTGATACAACACTGAAATTAAAAATGGTGAGTCAAGGTAATCATCTCTTCCAAAGATTAGTATTACCAAAAAATGGTTATGTAATCTGACGGGCAACTCTTTGGCATACACGACCTTAGAATTAGATGAATATTAGTAACGTGATTTAATAATTAGAAAATAGGAGGTGATTTATGTTTGAAGTATTCAGATGATCAGTGGACCCAAGGGGCTCCAAAGTGCGGCTGAAAATGCTGCTTTTCTAATTTCGCAGATTATAGGCATGTAGAGCGAAGATCCGGGTATATGGTATCATTTTCCTTGCTTTGAGCCCTTGCTTCACGGTTTAAAAAAAATCGTTTTTGCTTGGTAGTTTAGAAAGACAAGCCAGCCACGAATAACTCAAATGTCTGAGAATTTGCTTTTCCCATTGTTTGGATATTACTCAGTGTTGAATTCATTGACGTGCAGCACAGGTGAAATTAACAACGATTTTTCTACCTGAATTATTTTTTCGATACATTTCTATATTGGGATTACCAGTTAAGGCGATCACTTTGCATCTTACTCTGGTTCGTGAGGTTAACAAAACAGTGCATGTTGGTGTGAGTATCAAAAGTGTGCATACAAACATACAGATTTGGAATGCGTTGCAGAAGACAAGCATCACTCACTCCAATTTGACCTCCACCCGGTAATACTTGCCAATGTATTGATATTTTCTTTTTTTTTTTTTTTTTAAATGATTTTTCTTTGTTATTCTATAATTTATTTTTTCTTCTTTTTGTGAAAGTGGCCATATTATCTTACTCGCTTTTCTTTCCTGCCAATGCAAAGGCATGTAACCAATGCGATGTGTGCTTTAAGAAAAGTGACGTAATGTGTAATTTTCTATGAATACAACCGCGGGTAACCGGGTTGAAAGGAAAGACTTCCGTTGATGCATTCAATAGAACTTTCGAAAATCCAAGACATTTGTGTTGTTTCCCGTTCGCCGCACAATGAGTGCTGATCATTTTACCCGAGAATTAGATGTAATATTGGTAAAATGCATTAAATTTTCGGTATATGTGCGAGTTACAGGTCGTTTCTTCTTTGGCGATCGGTAATGAATAATAATCAAAGCCTTTTTTCTTGTTTCAATTTCAGATGCAACCAATACGTTGGTCGATTATTATTTTGTGGGAATAATATTTACTGAGTCGGGTTCTAAGCCGCCTGTCAAATTTTGGGCAATCTAAGCCCAGTATATCCACGCTTATATGTTTTTTTTCATTATTCTATTTTTTTTTCTTTTTATTATTTCTATTTCTTTCTTTTGGGTAAGTTTTCTTCTTCTTTTTCAATTGTTTGTATTGGAGTTTTCCATTCTCTTTCCCTCGCAGTGATGCATGTCCTTTTCGATGCTGAAAAGCTTGCCGAATCACCATTCAATGAATGCTTCCCGCAATTAAGCTGCAGATCATCAACAGATGCGATAGAGAAGTACCCTGGGATTCTGAGCTGTACTTGAAAAATTTCCAAGAGAACGTAAAAAGGATGAAAATCTGCGTGACTCAACATAATTGATCATTCGCAAAATACAATATAAATTAAAGAGATTTAAAGTAATAAAAAGAAAGTTTTGAGGCGTCCATACATTTGCAGTTTGCAGGTTTGGCTTGTGGCACTAAATATTATCAGTTTTTTTAATTAAATGCTCTGATTTTTCGATGCGGGCAAGTGAGAGGCCAATCGGCACAAACGATAATCGCCAAAAGCGGCGCGCTTAAAAATTCACGAACATGAAAAAACCCTGATTTTTTGAGAAAACCAAAGAAAAAATAGAAATAAAATAAAATAAAATAATAAAGTAAAAGTAGTTTCTTGATCAAAGTAGATCTCGGCTTGTCAATCCAAACTGCAGATCATTCTTCCCACGTTTCTCTTGCATCGTCTCTGTTTATTGGTTTTTCTGATACAGAACTCCTATTTTTTTTTTTTTTTTTTTGGTCGATTTACTCCCCCGAAGTTTGATCAAGTCACCCCCATCTTTTTTCCAAGAAAAAACTATGCACAATGGCTAAACTTAACTAGTCAAAGATCTAGTGCTCACGATCTTTGAAAATGTAACAATATTCAGTTGGTTGTGCTGAAATATATCAGTGTTCGAAACCCCCCACATTCAAGTAGCTCTACTAAACAAAGAGCTTTATTGCTATTTCTTGTCTTCCAACTCTTCCATAGTGCATCAAAGTTATTTATATTGTCCTGCATCAAAGATCGACCTTCCGAGGTGTTTTGCCCGACGTATCCCCGAAGAAGCCAACCACCCGCTCATCCAAAAGGCCAAGAACGTGAAAAGAACAATGCTGTAAAGAGAACAATCTTATAACAAGATTCAGAGAACGATTAGAGAATGGCGGCAAGCTTTATAATCCACAATGCGTTTTTGTCAGTTTAATGAAACAAATTTTTAAGTTTTCTTTGCTTGAATTTGGGTATCCAGAACGAATGCCTCAGCTTGTTTTGTTTTTATTCTTTTGCAATGAAAATAAACAAACCTTACCATCATCTGTTCGAGCTTTATGTAGAAAGTACTTGAGACTCAATGCAAGGTAAATCTGCGACTCATCGTTCGCTAACATGCTATTCATGCCGTTGAATGCTAACCTGGTGACGAAAACAATGCAAAATAACATACACACCGATGTGATTTTTGAGCGTCGACAGTTCACATTTATCCATTTTGAAAACCTTCAATCCTTGATGCATCTATGTTTTCAACCCGATGGGGAACGCCGATGCGTTGCCACGAACGTACTTCCATTGCAGCAACTTAATATATGCGGGCACTCCGTGCACGAGCCTTCGCGTACTTTTGATAGTCGTTTCTTTAAGTGGGCTGTAAATAATAGATTAACGAACTCAATCTATTCGTGTTCGTGCGTATGTACTTTGTTTCTTTCCTTTGTGTGTTTTAAAATTTCTGTTTTTGGCTTGGTTCACCAGTCTAAGTGTGAACCTTTCCATTCTACTAAATCTCTTGAAATGTATGAGCCTCAGCAATCACAATTTAAACTTCTGAGGCGTCTGATTTCGTCTTTTCAAATTTTGTTGAGTTGGAAGTCTCTTGTCTAGGCTTAACAATAAGCCCCACTTTTAAATTACTTTCTGCGCCATCTCAAATCGATAACAAGCTGATTTGCATATGCTTCTGCATGGCAAAAGACGATCTGCCAAAACTGATATGCACTCGCTCCTAACCATAACCGGCGTTGAATTATTTTGCAGCAAACTGGGCTCTTGAACAGATTTCTTTGCAAACCTTTTGAACTATTGAATGTGAGGCTCCCACTTTGCTCCCAAAAGTATATTTAAATCCCGTAATTGCCCACTCTGTGGATCTTGTTTTCTTTTTTTTTTTTTTGTTTTTTTTTTTTTTATATCACCTGATACCCCTTTAGTCCACTCTTTTAATGGTCGGTTTTTTTAGATCAACCACAAAAGCCTTGGCTTTTGCCACCACTTTGGTGCAGGCCCTTGATATTACTCAAGATACCGTCGAAAGGTCTCCCGTGGATCTTCAGATTGGTGATCTTAATATCAGTCCCAACGCTCACTTCACCATCCTCAACAACTTACTTACCGCCATCGCTGGAAGTTTGAACAATAAGGGTGGCTTTTACGTGCTGTCTGATAACCATTTGGCTTCTTCTGTCAGCCTCACTTCGGGAAGCTTTAAGAACACTGGAGACATCGATTTCGACTCCACGACATCCAATATCGTCTCCACTTATACAATAACAACTGTTGGACCCTTCCAAAACGACGGAAACTTATGGATAGGAACCAGTGGCTACGCTGCCACTGCACCCATCGCTCTCACTTCAGCAACTGACTGGACCAACAATGGAAAAATTTATCTCAAGCAAGCCAAAGGGCTTCCATCTCTTGTGACCATTACTCAAGCATTAGGTGGTCTCACAAACGATGGTACCATTTGCCTCGATGGTTTAACTTGGGTGCAATCTGTCAATATTCATGGTTCTGGTTGTATTAATGTTGGTCCCCTGGGTACCCTTCAGCTTATGCTCAGTCCTTGGAAGGTTGACTCAACGGAATCAATTTACCTTTCTGACTCATCCTCAACTCTCTCTGTGCTTGGTTTGAGCAATGATCTTACCGGTCTGAGAGACTTCAATGTCGTCGGATTCGGCGGTAAAAACAAAATTTCTGTTAACCTCGGTTTCACTCAGTACAGTTATTCTGGTGACACGTTAACCCTCTCTTTCTTCTTTGGTTTGTTCCACCTCAAGTTCAAGATTGGTGCAGGTTATGATGCCAGTAAGTTTTCAACAAACGGTATCGGCAATGGAGGTACAAGTATCTCCTATAACGGAGCATATCCCGGTTCCGTTCCCGACAAATGCTCTTGCTCAAAGTTCCCGACTGTTCCAACCTCTGGTGTCTCTTCTATCGCTTCGTCAAGCCTGTCCTCCTCATCTTCAAGCATTGCTTCTGCTTCAAGCACTTCCCCATCTTCTAGCTCCACCCCAGCTTCTAGCTCCGCTCCTGCTTCTAGCTCCGCTCCTGCTTCTAGCTCCGCTCCAGCTTCTAGCTCCGCTCCTGCTTCTAGCTCCGCTCCTGCTTCTAGCTCTGCTCCAACTTCTAGCTCCGCTCCTGCTTCTAGCTCTACTCCAGACTCTAGCTCTGCTGCATCGTCAAGTGTGGCAGCAGCCTCTAGCTCTGCTCCAACTTCTAGCTCCGCTGCATCGTCGAGTGTGGCAGCAGCCTCTAGCTCCACCCCAGCTTCTAGCTCCGCTCCTGCTTCTAGCTCTACTCCAGACTCTAGCTCTGCTGCATCGTCGAGTGTGGCGGCAGCCTCTAGCTCTGCTCCTGCTTCTAGCTCCGCTCCTGCTTCTAGCTCTACTCCAGACTCTAGCTCTGCTGCATCGTCAAGTGTGGCAGCAGCCTCTAGCTCTGCTCCAACTTCTAGCTCCGCTCCAGGCTCTAGCTCTGCTCCAGACTCTAGCTCTGCTGCATCGTCGAGTGTGGCGGCAGCCTCTAGCTCTGCTCCTGCTTCTAGCTCCGCTCCTGCTTCTAGCTCCGCTCCTGCTTCTAGCTCCGCTCCTGCTTCTAGCTCCGCTCCTGCTTCTAGCTCCGCTCCTGCTTCTAGCTCTGCTCCAGGCTCTAGCTCTGCTCCAGACTCTAGCTCTGCTGCATCGTCGAGTGTGGCAGCAGCCTCTAGCTCTGCTCCAACTTCTAGCTCCGCTCCTGCTTCTAGCTCTGCTCCAGGCTCTAGCTCTGCTCCAGACTCCAGCTCTGCTCCAACTTCTAGCTCCGCTCCTGCTTCTAGCTCCGCTCCTGCTTCTAGCTCCGCTCCTGCTTCTAGCTCTGCTCCAGGCTCTAGCTCTGCTCCAGACTCTAGCTCTGCTGCATCGTCGAGTGTGGCAGCAGCCTCTAGCTCTGCTCCTGCTTCTAGCTCCGCTCCTGCTTCTAGCTCCGCTCCTGC
>JAJMHH010000167.1:0-12722 GCA_030582955.1 Osmozyma tolerans | reverse complement strand
AAAAAAAAAAAAAAAAAAAAAAAAAAAAAAAAAAAAAAAACGAAAACAAACTTTTTCCCGTCTATAGGGTTATCTATTAAAACTCATTTTATTCCCCTTTTTTTACCAATTCCACCTTCAGCCGCCAATAGTTGTTGGGTTATCGGATCCTTTTCTTTTATCGTTCTTTTAAAGTAAAAAAAAGAAAAAAAGAAAACGAAAAAGATAGTGCCTGCCTTCACTTTGGCTCCTTTCCACCTTTTACCCGTTCCAAAGAACGTTGGCTATACCCATTCCCACATTTGATATTTCTTTTCCGTCTCCTTGATCTTCTTTGATTCAAGCTGTTTACAATTCTTCGCTGCCCGGTTTAATCCCGTCCACTCTTTCCTTATTTCTTCTCAGTCCTTCGTTTCTTGATTTTGTTCCCTTCTTATCCAACTCCAGTCTATCTTTATTCAGAACAATATGAAAACTGCAACCTTGTCCTATATCGCCTCGGCTCTTTTACTAGTGTCAGCTCAAGCGGCTCCCTCAAACTTAAGAGGGGACTCTGCGTCCAGCGGTCCTTTACAAGAGAGAGATGATGATTCGCCTAATAATCGAAATAATGATTTCTTCAAAAACTTTTGGAAGAATGTTGTTGGTGGAGGCTCATCTTCGAGCTCTGCTCCTCCTCAATCATATCCTCAACAATCCAATCAGCAATACAACCAACAAACCTCATCTTCTTCCCAGCCAAATCAACAACCCACACCCACATCTCATACCAACGTTGAAGCAAACCCAACCCTGGAGCTGAAAACATCTCCTGCCCCGGACACCGAAACAACTAGTACAAATCAAGAGTTTCAGGGATCTCGTACAACGAGCCAACAGGAGCAAGACCAAGGAACTTTCAAACCCAAACCATCTTCTTCGTCACCACAGCAGAACGACTTGAAGACTAGTCAACCACAAACACAATCCACTACCCCTCAACAACAAACTTCCAAAACCCCATCGTTTCAAAACAACAACGATGAATCCTCGCTGAAGCCCCCTGTTAATACGTCTCCGGAAACTTCAGGCCCTCAACTGACCAAAAATGTGGAAGAAACCTCCAGTTCCAATCAAGATGAGTATCCTACAACCAGCAATAATGCTCCGGACACTTCATCTCCCACAAGCTCACCTGAGGCCACCACGTCCACTACTCTGACCTCTGACAATGATCAAGCTACAACCTCAAGAAAGAATTCTAATGCTTTCGTCGAGCAGGGACTGCTGAGTCCAAGTCCTGAGACATCGGCTGAGACTCCTTCCACTGGGGAAACCTCTTTGCCAGAAACCACTTCTGACGCAACCACCGCTTCTCCTCTGTCGATGGATAATTTCTACACATCGTCAGCTCCAAGCCTGAGCTCCTCAAAAGATTTTGCTGACATTGCGTCGAAATCGAGCCCAGTCTCTAGTCAAGCAGCTTCCACTCTTGCTAGCAGTCAACTAACTTCACTGGAAGTAAACCAAAAGCTGTCCAGTGAAGAACCAGAGAAAACTCTGCTGCAACTGACTCCTTCGACTAGTGGTGGCCCTAGCACCCTGTCGTCGCCTTTGAGCTCTTCCGCTGCTCCCTCTTCGGAGTCGTCCGCGACGGACAGCGCAGCGCCTAGCTCACCAGCTACCTCAGACTCGAAAAGCACAGTGGCTCCAACTTCTTCTGTCTGGTCCTTCGAGCAATCCACTTCAGCCTCTTCCTCCCCACTGCTGGAAGTTGCCTCGACTCAGAACTCTGCCAGCTTGCTGAATCCTTCCCAGGGTCTGCAGGTTCAGACCTCAAGTTCTACAACCCCGACCTCCTCTTCCGATGAATGGCAAAGCTCGCAATTGACAAGCTCAAGTCCTTTGCAGTCAGAGACCTCAGCGACATCGGGAGCACCAGAATCATCTGGTTTTGGCTCAGCAAGTCAAGAGACATCAAGCACCTTGTCCTCATCTAAGGATGGTTTTGGTCCCGCAACATTTAAACCGCTCTCCTCTTCGGCTCTGGCTGTAACTTCAGCTTCTTCAAGCCAAAGTGAATTTGTGAGTGGACCAGTGCAATCATCGACTGAATCGCTGGTTGCCACATCTCCATCTGAACCTGTGACTGAATCGTCTCAGACAACTGAGCCATCATCTCAACTCCCATCTGATGTGCTTCCCGTCTCGACAAGCTCTTCAGGAGACTTTTCAAGTGGGGTGGGCCTTGTGTCTACTAGTTTGTCCACTACAGAACTGTCGTCTTCGCTCTTCCCAGCAACACCCGCATCTGCTTGGCTGAACAGCCCTGTGCCTACTTCTTCGACAGAGTCAACAGAGCTGCTGGGATTCTTTTCATCTGTGCTGACAACCTCGTCTTATGAGACGCCAAGCTCCCCACAACCTGTTTCTTCCACTTCTCTGGACTTGGGCTTTAGCTCACACGGAGGATTTCAGTCGCAAGTGAGTCTGTATTCGACCTCGTCTGAGCCTGCGTCAATTTTATCCAGCTCTTCCCCATCATACCCTCTGCAGGTAGAGAGCTCTGCAAGTGCGTCAGCTGCCTCCTCTGCCCTGCAGTCATTCATCGCACAGGCAACCTCTTCATCTTCAGCTTCGAATGCTAAGTGGTCTTCTTGGTCTCTTGGTCAGTCATCTGAGCCCACATATTCTTCAGCGCTGGCTGTGGAGTCATCGTGGAGCCCTTCGTCTTCTGTGCAGCCTCTCGTTACTTCTAGCTCGGCGCAGCTGTTCACCTCTGATCAAGTGGCTGCCTCTTCTGCTTTGACTTCCCAATCGTTTGTTGCTTCCAGTGCTTCAGAGTCTCAACCTGTTCAGCAGTCTTCAACCTCCTCCTGGGCTGTCGCGTCTTCTGCTAATATACCATCGGGCGTTTCCTCTGCTCCGTCGTCAGCAGTCTATGCTAGTGTATCAACCCCAGTCTCTGAGCAGCCAACGTCGCTGGGAAGAGTTGCCTATACCGAAAGCTATAGCTCGACGCCATCATCAGCCTCTGGAGTGTCTTCTGGAGCGGCCTTCAACTCTTATCCAACTCAAGAGTCAATCGCTACTTCTGGATCTGCTTATGGATTCCAATCCCATGGTTCCGCGGTTCCTCAATCGTCTCAGACTGCATTTGCCTCTGAGCCTGGGTACACTTCTTCAGAAGGAGCTAGTGCCCCATCTGCTGTGAGCACTGCAGCTTCCCACCCTGGATTGCAATCTTCTGAGGTGGCAGCTAGTCCCTCTGTGACAAGCCCAGCTGATCTGTCGTCTACGGAAATGTCCGGAGCTCACACTACATCGACGAAGAACTGGTTGCCAAGTCAGATTGTTGTTCAATCTTCTTCTTCATCGGAAAGCATCATTTCGGCGACGACATCGGCGGTGCAAACATCTGGCTTGCCAAAGGCCATCACCCCTGCTCAAACATCAGCACCTGGAGCGGATTATGCTCTTGTTTACATTGGATTCAAGGAGAGTTTGAACTACCCATTTGTTGTTGAACACTCGTTGTCTTCAGCACAAATCTTCGAATACCTCCCTCACGTCCTTACATATCCATTCTCTGACGATAATCCTTACTCTGAAGTGTTTGTCAGAAGCTTGGTTCCATACAAGGCAAATGATGTTGGCTACGTTATCACCATTGCTGAAACCTATTTCCCAAAGAACTCGATCGATGCATTGTCGCAGCTTATATTGAGTACAGACTCAAGATTGTACAGAAACCCTGACAGCAGCAGCGCCGAGCTTGCATCTTTGATCGATAACAGAATCCCCATTGTTGGGCTAGATACGAAGGTGGGAGATGATTCGCCTGATACAGAGCAGATCAATGGCTCGTATGATGCCAAAAATAAGCCTGTGAAGAAGTCCGGTACCATTGCAGGAGTTGCTACAGGCGCTGCTTGTGGATCAATTGTCTACATGGCGTTGATGATGGTGTTGTTCAAAAAGTTCAAGAACAGAAAGTCTCCACAACTTCCTCCATCCGACTCTGAAAGTTCTCTCGATGGCAGAGAACACAGCAGCAACAATGCCTCGCACGGAGACTCGGCTAGACCTGAGATTTCGGAGCCGGTGAACGTTTTTAATTCTCTTGGATGGGCCAGGTGAGCGATTCCTTAAGTGGAATTGCTTCAAGCACATTCCAAGCGGTTTTTTACTTCCTACTTGTCGAATACTGTATGAACAACAGTGTACTTTCCCCGACGTTCTTTAGTCAAACGAGGAAAGAATACTTATTGTCTCTGTATGTATTATCTGAATACTTATTATCTGGTCGTTAAACTTTTATTGATTTGCTCGACATTGAGAATGGATGCACTCGTAGAGCGAATTCACAACATTGTTGGAGTCTTCATCTAGTGTTTCTTGAAGCTCAGCAATCAATGTATCTTTCTTTGAGAGGTTGTTTTCCAAGATAAAGTCGTTGATGAAATCGATCAAGACGTCTTCTTTAATACCCAAGTACTCCTCAATAAGCTCGCCAATTCTGTCGTGGATCTTGGTTTGCACCTCGGAGGACAACTTTGAAATGACGATTCCGTCAACTCCGCTAGTGTCCACTTCATGAGTCTTTGCTTGTGTAGGAACAGATGGTGCAGTGGGAAGTTCTCTTTGCTGCTGAGCCTCTTCCTCTTCGTCAGCCTTGTCCTTTTCTTCCTCGGCGGACCTTTGGATATTCCTGATTCGGAGGTATTCGGAGTGGTTGTTGTAGTAGAGGCGGAGGTTGGAAGACAAGACCGGGTTTCTGGATGTTACCTCAAAGTCAACAAACTGCTTGTAATCTTCCAAATACGACAACTTGTTGTCGATGAGGTTATCCTCGTAGCTTGCAGCTGAGTTCAACTGGGCAAGCAAAGACGCCTTTTCGAACTTCTCTAGACTGTGCATTTTCTCGATCTTCTGGTCGTAGACGCTCTTCAAATGCAGAGCTTCCTTCTCCTTCAAGTACTTTTCGTACTCTTCATTGGTCATGGTGTCGATCGGATCGTCAGTCTTTGAGTCGTCGAGCTTCTGCTCCTCTAGTGCTGCATTCTCTGCTGCCTCGTCGAGAGCACCGTCGGACGATACGGACTGGGGGCCTGAGCTGGACTCTTTGATGCCCTGGTAGATCTGGGTGATTCTGGCCTTTGCTTTCCTGGTTTCCAACTCAATTTCACGTTTTCTCGCATCCCTCTCGATCGAGAGCACCTTCGACCTGAACCGAATGATCTCCTTGACGATCTTAGCCTTTAGCTCTTTGGGAACCTCGACAAGCTCCGAGTTTTCCACACGATACGTCCTGTAGTACTGCATCACCTCGTCGAGATCCTCCGTTCCTGATCTGGATGCCGTCTTTCCCCGATTGTTTTTGTTTGCAATAATGCCAGCGATTTCGGTGCGGATCTTCTGTAGACGGGCGTCGTCGATGGGGGACTCTTTAGCTTCTTCGTTGTCTAAGGGAACACCAGCCACAAGCTCCACATCAAAGACCGTCCTGAGCGTGTCCCAGTGGCGACGCAAGGTCCTGACAGCAGCAACCGAGGAAAAACGGACAAAGACGCCGTTCACATTGGCCAAGTCGTGGTCGGAGATGCGGCACCATTGGGCCACGGAACGCTCCTTCGATAGAAGCAGGGAGATGAGCACGAGGACCTTCTCCATAGCATTATTAGAGAGCGAGGGACAGTTTTGAAAGAGAACTGTGGCTAGTTGGTGCTGGCGATTGCGGGGAACCATGTCGTCCACTGTGACCATAAGCTCGGGCGGATGTTCATCATCTTTTGCGATTTGCGTCTCGATGGCTCCAGCAGACGCCAGTCCATCGGCCAGATCAGTGGCTACTGCTGGCCTCATGCTCTCGTTTTCCCTCATTAAGCTGTTGACGTCCACATCGCCAAAGATCGGTAGCTGGAACCGAGGTTGGATGGGCTCTGGGTATTCAACAGGATGGTAGTCCTTGAGACCCGCTATTAGCGACTTGTTATTGTCTATGGATTGTTTGAATGGGGGGACCCATGTGACCTTCATATTGTGACCTGCTTGATTGAGATATGGAGGAAATGTAAAGAAGAAGTAAAGAAGATGTAAAGAAGATGTGGAGAAGATGTTGTTCACTGAACGCGAAGGCCGCACATTCACCAAACATTGATTATTACTTTATTTTAGCTATGTGATTAAAAGTCTAGCATATTGTTCCAATAATACGTAGACTTTGTTTTTTTTTTTTTTAGTTTCTCTTCTTTAAATTCTAATCCTCTCTCTTATATTTCTTTCATTATTAGGGAATCCTTGTTTATCATTATACAATGCTTAATGGAACAAGCCGTCCCAAATGCGCACCCTCATCATCAACTACTACATCCACACTTCTATATATCTACACAATGACGGAATTCCCGCTCATACCACCAGACACGGGTGTAACTCCAGGAAGCAACATTCCGCAAATAGCCCAATCTAATACCGGGAAAAAATTACCTAACATTCCTCCCAAATCAAGAGATCTGTGGAGACAAGCGCTTGCCGAAGCACAAGACGATACCAACAACTTAGCCAAATGGAACCAGCTATTCGACTCTCTCGATCAACACTGGGCCCAGAGGGCTCCAGAAGACCCCGGTCTGTCCGAACTGTTCAAATCTAACGCATACTCCTCCTACTTCACCCTTCTATCCCGCTTTCCCTACCTTGTCGACTACTGGAAACGTCTTCTGGTCTTTGCTTATAAACTCGACGGCATGGATAAGTCTTTGGAGATACTCCGTCTATCTACGCGGGAGTGTCCTCAGAGTGTTCTGTTATGGACAGAGTACTTGACTGCGTTGACCAGTGAGGCCGCCCACCAGAGCTCCTCGACGATCTTGGAGGAGTTCGAGCGGGGAAAATCTCAAATCGGACTCAACTACTCGTCAGATCTTTTCTGGAACCTCTACATCACCTATTTGGCTCAGAAGGCCCCAGAGAAGATCCTCCCGTTATACCTCCACCTAGTGACCGTTCCTCTTTACCAGTACGCCATGTACTATAACCAGTTCACCGAGCTTATCAAGAACTACGACGTCAGCGAGATCATCAAGGACAAGTCCTTGCTTCAGAAACCATTAGCCGACTACACTCCTTTGGAAAAACAGCAGCTTCTCGACGACTTTGCGTATTCGATCTTTGCCACTACTCAGGCTCAAGTCAACGCTAAATGGGCCTTCGAGTCTCAGGTTACCTATCATGAGTTCCTGCTTTCTGATTTGCCTACCATTGAGGCCCAGCTTCCCGCTTGGAACACCTATTTGGACCATGAGATAGCCAAATTGTCTGGCTCCCTCAGCTCGAGCGACAAGGACCGCCAGGTGGAGCTTGTGCAAAATCTTTTTGAGCGAAGTTTGGTGCCTAATTGCTACAACGACGACCTCTGGATCAAGTACGCACAGTTCGCCGAGTCTCATCTCGGCTTCGACGATACAAAGGCGATCTTCGACCGTGCTGTTTTCCGCTTTGTGCCTTTGGATAAGCCTGCCATCCGTGTGGCGTACAAAGACTGGCTCTTCAAAAACGAAAAGTTCGATACGTGCAACGAATATCTCTTGCAATTGCTTCAAATCTACTCCGGCTCCACGGGCTCTATGTTCTATGTCAAACTGGCCTATATTCATACCGTCGACCAAGTCCTTGGGCTCTGGGTCTCTGCTACCGCCAACTCTAGGCTACAACCTGTGCTTGAGTCATTGATTTCGGGCTTTTTTGACCGCATAGATCGCCATAAACGAGAAGAAGTTCCTAACGCCGACGTTAGTATGGATGAGCCAGCCAAGTATCTGTTGAACCCTCGTGTTGTGACACTGTTTCTGAAGCTCTTGAACAGCGACGGCATTTGCATGGTAGCTGTTCGTTATCTCCGAAGTCTCGATCCTCAAGAGGACAGAATTAAGATCAGAAAGTTCTACAACAGATACCACAAAGAATCTCCTTTCCAGAAGTCAGTGCAGTTTTGGAACTTTTTCGTCGACTTTGAAGGCAGAAAGTGTGCCAACTTCATCAACCTCCGCAGCATCCTTAACCATATTAAAGAGGAGTCCAATCTACCGCAAAAGGCAATCAATGCTTTTCTAGATATCTACTTGGAGATCATCTTGAGTGATTTGCCAAAGGCAATGTATTTCAAGGGCCCTCACGGCGAGGATCTTCATGATATACTTTTAACACACCCACTTGAGACGTCTCAGGCGCTCAGTCTCAACGCATCGGCAAGAAAAAGGCTTCTTGCAAGAAACCCAGACTTCATCCAGAGTGAGACCACCAAGACAGGCAAGCACAACAATGCAAACCATTACTCACCGGGGGAGCCAGCCAAAGACGAACTTCTCAAGAAGTTGCTCTCAAAACACGCAGCCCATCCTGGGATCTTTGTTGAACGTCCTGAAATTGTTAATCCAGTCAAATGCAACTGGCGTGCTGTCCTCAATGACGAGGAAGAACTACCAGCGTTCCCAAAATTCAAGAATCTCGACAAAGCAAGAGCACCAGTGCAATATCCTGACGAATAGAGCTCATGCTAAGTCTCCTTGGCGCCCAATTATCAATAGATCTGGTCTCACGTGAACCTTCACTGTGCACCTGTTGTCACCAAACACCTCAAGAATACGTAGCTTCGGACATTTTTCACTGAATTGTCTAGCAAGATCATCGTCGAAACAGCGAACAAATCCAACATCAAGCCGCGTGAGAAGCGGAAGATCAATGTACTTGTAGTAGTGTTGTACTTCTTCATCATTTTCGACCTCGTTGTTGACACCTTCGTCGATTGCCTTTTTAATTGCTTTCTTCTCGCTCGATTCGTCATTCATCAATATCTGAGACAAGAAGGACTTCGATAGAAGGTAAAGCGAGTTCAAGGATAAGTCGATGAGTGTTCCACCGGAGTGCAGCAAGAGACGATAAATAGCTTGGTCACCAAGTCCAGAGCATTTTGTGAGATCCACAGTGACTAAACCAGACGTGTTTATCATCTTGAACTCATCGAAGCCAGTAATGAAGCCATCATTGGTCAAAAGATTGAGGCCCTTCATGGACAAGTGCTCTAACCTTGGGCAAAACTTGGATATGCCTTCTTTAATGAACTCATCAGTGAGTGCAGAGCATCCGTCGACGTTCAAAGAGACCATGGTTTCGCCTGTGATAGCGAGGATATGAATCATGAGCTCATCGGTGATGATCTCAGGGGAGGCTGGATAGGAGATTTCCAACTCCGTCATGGTAGAAGGTGATATATAATGAGGAAGGAGCTCGTAAATTGCAGCAGAGTCTAGACCATCTAGTCTCAGTAGCTTCAACAGAGTCAACTTTGGGCCTTTTTTCTCCATGAAGGTGATGAAGGCATCGTTTCCGAAGCGATGGGTGTTCCGAACTTCGAATTGGGTGATCTCACTTTCGGACTGTTCGAAGAAGTCTTGCCAAGCAGTGTTGCTGATCAAGAAAGGACCGTTCAAACTCAACTTTTGAAGCTTGTGGAGTTTGTCTTTGTAGTAGACCAAATTGTCATTGTGGAACTGGCCACACATGAATAGGGTCAAGGACTCTAGCTGAGAGCAAAAAGCGGCAATCTGGTTCAAAGAATGGCTGCTCACATTGGAGCAATCCCAGAACTCAAGGCTTTTCAAATCTGGATTCAAGAAGAGCGATATGGTGGAGTCGTTGAGCGATCTGTTCTTTGACAAGATCTTGGATATCTTATTTATGTTAGACTGTCCGATATCACCGAGAGCCTCCACGTCGTCTATATGCGAGGTGATCTCCTTGATGCAAATATCCTGTAATGAGGGAATCCTGACTGTGGACTTGTCAAGAAGAGCTTGTGCAAGCTTCTTCCGTTTCTTCCTTGCATTCAACTCGTTTCTCCGGGCGTTCCGCTCACGTTTCTTGAGTTTCTCATTACACTCATCACACAAGTAGCCATCCAAGTCCTCCACGTAACGAGAATAGACGGTAACTGTGAATGGATTCCCACATTCAGAGCAGGTATCCTCTTCACCGAACTTCTTATAAGATGCACCCAAGTCATCGCTTCCGGAGAAGTTTCCGTCGTCGTCAGAGACAGAGAACTTATCGTCTGAATCTGAATCACCAGGATCGTCCCCAGGACCGCCGCGGTTCCGCCTAGCAGCTCTTCTTTTTCTTCTGCCAGCAGCTCGAATTTGAGACTCCTCGTCATCCTCTTCGGCAAGCCGGGAAGCAGGTCTTGCAGATCGAGATCGGCTTCTAGCAGGAGACGGGCTGGAGGTTGCGATCTCTTCTATTTCAGGTGTGTTTTCCGTGAGAGTGCCATCAGCTTCTGATTGCTGCTGCAGTTCACGCTCGTTTTCTTCTTGATCACGGCGTCTTCTGAAATTTTCAGTGATACCCTCGTTTCGGAGAAACTCTGTGAGCGCAGAGTTGGGACCACGAACACCTGAGGATCTGTAACGACGTGGCATGGTGAGATGTAGTAGGTAGGGGAAATGAAGTAGCAGCGTTGCGAAGGCAAATGGAGATTATACCTGATAGGATGTATGCAGGATATGGATGATAGATCAGGGAATAAAGGATTTTAATTGAAGTGAGGGTGTTATTTCAACGAGGGGATATTATTGAGGGAGTGACGCTTTGTAGAAACCCCTTTAATTCATGGTGTCTCTGGTTGAAGTCACTGGATATGGTGGTAGTCATCGGACGTTGCACGGCTGCAAATACGCGCTGTGCGCAGGAACATTTGCTGGTGGCAAAGGCGATGAGGCAGAAGTGAAGAGGAGAAAAGCCTAACGAGCCAAGAACAAGGCAGTTATCTAAATCTCACAGCTTACTCCAAAAGCCAGGGCCTTTGTGTCCAGAAATCGTCCTTGATGATGTCCACATGCAAAACGGAGATATCAGCCTTCTTCCGGGCATTGACGAGTCGTTGCTTCTGACGCAGAGAAAGCTCGGATGGATTGGAGACAGAGGTTCCTGCACTCCATTGCGGCCTCTCTCGAACTATCACCGTGCCCTTCTTGAACATTTCAGGTTCGTTGTTGTAGTTGATGCCGCACTTGGAGAACAAAATCTCGTTCTTCTCGCTGGACACAGTGCCCAGCAAGTATACCTGAGCATCGTGAGCAGACATGTTGCATTTTTGTATGAGCAGCCAGAACGAGGTGTTGTATAAGTTGTTGATGTGGCAGTCAGCCTGGCGCCAGCTAAAGTAGTCACGTACGATTGCCGCGTTGGGATACACGACAGCCCTAGCATCGAACGTCGGGAGCCGACCCGAATGGAGCGGCTTCTCTGGGAACTCCTTGTTCCACTCCATCATGTAATGTACCAGCATGAACAGCGCGAACGTAGACACCAACTTCATCTCGCGTCGTTGGAAAAGATCACACAGTTTGCGGAGTAAAAACAGGTACTCATCCGAGTCGCCGTATGCCATCTGGATGTCGGGGAAGTTGCCGAGCATTGCGTTAGCAGCGCGGTTCATCACCGAGAGTGCCCTGGCATCGTTGGGTTTGGCGAAGCCGTACTCGTCGCTAAACTTGTGGAAGCCCTTGCCGTCCACCCGAATGATAATGTAGGACTCGGGGAGTAGGAAGTTCTCCCTTTCGAATTGCTTGACGTATTCGAACCTTGAATTGGCCATGGCGTCTGTTGTGTAGGAGGTGAAGACGGAATCAGACAGACAGACCCTTGCGCACATGCGAGTCACGCTGTCATTAGCGGGAGTGAGGTGTGACATTCATGTGAGCTGTAGCACGTGCGCAGCTCTGCTCATCCCATCTCTGCGGGAGAAAAAAAAGGCAAAAAAAGTCCGCAGTAAGGTTTACCTACCACCACGAGAACATGGGCGCCGAGTTCAGGACACTCGAAAGGGAAAACAGATTCCAGAACCCGCCAAAAGACGCTTCGGCATTTCCGCTTCTAAAAGAGGCCGTGGCCCCACATGTCGGGTCGTTCAACACTTTGACCGAAGGGCCCGGTGGCGGTCTCTTGAACTTGGGTGTCAAGGACATTGGCACAAAGACAATCTTCGACTCCACCGACCCTCGCAGATTGGGAAACAAGCTCAACATCCGCGTGGAGTCTGTGCAGCTTGCCAGACCTTCGGTTGCTCCCACCGATAAGCTTTCCGTCAACAGAAAGACTTACCCCTCGGAGTGCAGAGAGAGAATGGTCACCTACAGAGGCAAGTTGATGTTGAAGGTGACATGGTCGGTCAACGATGGCGAGGAAGTGTCTGAGATCAGAGATGCTGGCCAGGTGCCCATTATGTTGAACTCCAACAGATGCCACTTGGAGAAGTTGACTCCAGCTGACTTGGTTGCTGCCAAGGAGGAAAGTGACGAGTTTGGTGGATACTTCATTGTGAACGGTATCGAGAAGATCATCAGAATGTTGATTGTCCAGCGTCGTAACCACCCCATGGCGCTCATCCGTCCTTCGTTCGGCAATAGAGGTAATGCCTACACCAAGTACGGTGTCCAGATCAGATGCGTTCGCCCCGACCAGACGTCGCAGACCAACGTTTTGCATTACTTGAAGGACGGTAACGTCACCTTCAGGTTCTCCTGGCGCAAGAATGAGTACTTGGTGCCTGTGGTGATGGTGTTGAAGGCGCTCATCGAGACGAATGACCGTGAAATCTTCGACGGCATTGTGGCCTCCGACACTTCCGACTCTTTCTTGACTGATCGTTTGGAGCTTCTTTTGAGAACATACAAGAGCTACAACCTCTACTCCAACAAGGAGACGTT
>JAJMHH010000166.1:0-12764 GCA_030582955.1 Osmozyma tolerans | reverse complement strand
AAAAAAAAAAAAAAAAAAAAAAAAAAAAAAAAAAAAAAAAAAATTCTAGCTGAAAAAGACTTTAATGTCTTAACGGTACGTATAGCATATAACGTATCACACAATTAAAACATTAAAACATTAAAATGGGACAGAGGAAGGAAGTTTTAATTTTATCAACGACTTCATTTAAACGCTTAGCATTTTTCAAATTCCTGCATGTAGTCCCATCAGTGCCTTCATGAAGTCGTATCTTCTTCGTCATCCTTAACTTTTCAGTTGTTGTTTCATAATTCATCAGCTTCATACTCCCGCTAGCCTAAATCTTCATCATTGCACCACTCAATAGGAGCAGGACACTCTAAAGCTGATGAGGACGCTTTGGGAACATCAGGAAAGTCCGGACAGGTGTTAAGACAGGTTGGATCAATATTCCTTTCTGGGACGGGACCAGTGTAACGAATTTCAGTTTTTTCCTTGTTCACAGTAAACTTTGACACGTCGTAACCAGTACCAATGACCAAGTAGTAGTAACGTTTTGCTGGCTTACCGTTGTCATCAACATAGTTGGTGGTAAGGGTCAACTCATTGTTTTTGTAAGCCCATTCGTTAAAAGGGATTTTGGTAGTAATAGCATTGTTATTGCCAAATCCATATGTATACATATGTTGCAGCGATATCCACTTTGGTGTTGGTTTCCAATCTCTCAAATCCAATGTTGAAGTTGGTGTTGTCAAATAATAGAACTGATATGGCCCTCTATTGGTAATGTCAGTGAAGCTAAGCTTTGCACCTTTTTCAATGCGAATACACCCGCGTCCTTCGGTTCTAAAGAGAGGAACATCCACATTCTCAATACACACTGTGCCTGTGTTGTTGATCCAGTGATAACTATAGAACCCCAAAGGAATTCCGGAGTTTTTTTCTTGCCTTATGCTGAGCAACCCCCGGTTATACCAGAACCCAACACTATCGAGGTGTAGGTCATCAGGGCCGGCGAAGGTAGTCATGTCTATCAACAACTGGCCATTGTTGATAAAAGGGCCATTGGGAATAATGTTGATGTTGCCAGGCTTGTTGCCATTTCTGTTTGTAAGGTGCATGAATCCATTATTCTCAAACGATCCAGCAAGCTCGATTTTAAGATCCTTCCCACTAGCCACTGTTAACCGACCGTTGTTGGCAAGACTGCCATTGACAATGATATCCGACTCGGAGAAAACACTCAACTCGTTGTTGGTGCTGACATACAAATTTTCGATAGAAAAGTCCTCAGGGCAGGTATAATCTGTGTATTTGTTATCCCATTGAGTGGGTTTGTCAACGAGAAGATTTTGTATCCAACCCTGAGCCTGAGACTGTGGCACCAAGAATGCCAAAGCAATCCAAAATGGATAAAATTGCATTGTATAGAAAATACTGCCTTTGAGTTACTCTGGCGAGATAGAACTATATATACTTGTGAGGATGGCATCATCTTAGAACAAACAAAATAAAATAAAGAAATATTAAAAGCAAACGAAAATAAAAGCAAACAAAATTCGTGTAATAGTCATGAAATAAGTGAAGTTTAATTTTTTTGAGAAAATAACTGTAAAAAATATAATTTTTTCTTGACGATAACAGAGTAAAAGTTTTGAGATAACCTAAGAATGCATCGAGGCCTCGCATATCCAGACTGCATACCCCGGTTGCAAATGCAACCGAAACGTAGACACCTCGGTGGGCCAACCGTAAATTGCAGTGTTTGTTCTGCATATAGTAATCAAAATCACCTAATGTTATTCTTGACGACAAAGGAGGTTTATTACATGCATGAGATCTCCGAGGATGATAGTAGATATCATTCTTTGGTACTGCAACCTGGAGGAGGCAGCCAATTAATTGGACGAATCCAAGATCAGCATAATAACGGTCATTTGTGTTTTTCGCGATATCATGAAAGCTGTTTTCCGAAGTAATAGAACTTTCTAGAACGTAGATATAAGTACGAAGAAGGACCTTAAAAGTAAAAGAGTAGACATGATTTACGTTGTGGGGCTTGCTTTCTGTAGTGGTGTTCTGGCGCATTCTAAATGGTCGTTTAATGAAGAGTCGAAACTTTGATAAAGGAAATATGCCGTTTGAATTATTCTCCGGTAGCTTCACTGCATGACTCGGATGTTCTTATACAGGAAGCTCAATTCATGGCATAAGCATGTCAGAGCAAAAGAGTGATCAACGTTGAGAGGGTTGGACATGTTATCAAAGGCCAAGGCTATAGTGGACATATTGCGAAGGGCAAGTTAAGAAACGTTACATTTTTTTCCTACATTCGCCTTGATTTTGAAGAGAATGCTACAGCTGCAAAATGGCGACACTTCAAAAGGCGCAGACGTGCTTATATGTATGAGTCGAAGAATAGATGAGAAAAAATGAAAAAACAAAAAAGTAAAAAAAAAAAAAAAAAAAAAAACGAAAAAAACAAAAAAGTGAAAAAGAAGAAAAATTCGATCAAAAGAGAATAGAAAGACTCAATGCAATTATCGGAACTCAATAACAATTGCTTTTGGGGAATTAACTGGCAGGAGCATTTCAAAAATTGAAACCCATTGTGGCTAATCCAAAAATGGGATTTATGTAGCTCCCGGACGTTTTTAAGGATTAAGTTGAATGACTATATACGAGGAGGTCTATGGATTATGCTGAGAACTTTTTGATCAGTGACAACGTATTGACATTAAATTTATTGTGAGGCGAAGGAATGCGGCGGTAACACCGGAGTGTATACATAAACGCCCAAATCTTTTTCGCTCTCATAAGACACTGAAATATACTGGGTTAATCAATGCTATAAAAAAAAAAAAAAAAAAAAAAAAAAAAAAAAAAAAAAAAAAAAAAAAAAAAAAAAAAAAAAAAAAAAAAAAAAAAAAAAAAAAAAAAAAAAAAAAAAAAAAAAAAAAAAAAAAAAAAAAGAAAGAAAAAAAAAATCATCCAGACATTCTAAATTATTCATTCATTTACATGAATCTTTTATTTTCCAGGTGTTGCGAGAGGAGCACTCACTGCGTACACTGTGACTTGCGGGTAAGCAAAACGTGACCAAAATAAAGGGTCAATTTCATTATTTTCTAACCACCAGCTCAAGTTCCATAGGTGTTGGCAGTGGTGTGCTCGGTAAAAATCGGCAGTTTGACAAAAGTGCTACTTTGATAAGGCAACAGTTTAAAATATTATCAACTATATTATTGTATCCTTCTACATTCTACCGCCTTCTAGTGGTGAGGCAAGGAAAATAGATAAGAAAATCGAGTATCTTAATGGGGTATTTAAATTTTAGAAGTGTATGAATTCTGGAACTCAGCATTCGTAGTCTTCAGAATCATTTGGACATATAAAAGCTCACCAACCAATGTAGGAGCTCCATGGTATACACTAACAGTCGACATGGGGTACATTTTGATACTAATAAAAACAATTACTGGTAAAGAACAACAAAAATCAGTAATTGATAAAAGAAAAAAATCAGTGATTGATAAAATCATATATAGCTGAAAAAGACTTTAATGTCTTAACGGATACGTATAGCATCAACACACAGGGCATTAAAACATGGGACAGAGAAAGTGAATCATCTAAAAGATTTGCATTCTTCATGATTGTTGAATTCCTGTATGAAGTCCCAATCAGTCCCTTCATGATGTGTAATCTTCTTCGTCATCCTTAACTTGGAAGTTGTTGCTGAAGGAGATTTTTTACGGATCACAGGAGCTTCTGGACAGGTTCAAAGACAAATATCATCAATATTCCCTTCTGGGACGGCACCAGAGTAACGAACCTCAGTTCTTTCTTAGTTCACTATGATGTTGTTTTTGTCGTAATTAGGACCAATCACTAAGTAGTAATAACGCTTTGCCGGCTTACCTTCATCAATATAATTGGTTATGAGGGTCAACTCATTGTCTTTGTAAGTTCAATCGTCAAAGGGTACTGTGCAAAGAATGGCATTGTTGTTACCAAATCCATATATATACATATGTTGCAGTGATTTCCAATCAGGGCTCTTTCAATTCCAATATCAATTCCAATAGTGAAGTGGATGTTTAAATAGTACATTTGCGTTCCTCTCATGTGGGTAATATCAAAGGTAAGTTTTGCATTTTCCTCAATACGAATACAACCATATACAGAAGCTCTGTAGAGAGGAACACATTCAGGATGCACATTGTGCCTGTAGGCATAGAGCCGAAAGGAACACCAGTATCTTTTTCTTGCCTAATACTGATATATCCCCCGTTATACCAAAATGCAGCACAATCAAGGTGTTGCGGATCAGGACCAGCAAAGGGTGTCGCTTCTATCATTAACAGACATTTATTAAGAGAAGTACCCTGAGGGATAAGGCACCAGCGAGATATGGATATCCTTTTCACTTGCAATTGTTAATAGACCGTTGTTGCCAATACCACCATTGACAAATACACTTGATGGGGTAATAACACTCAATTCGTTGTTGGAACTGACGTATAATTTCTCAATATAAAAATATTACACCCATCAGTAGGCACGTAAATGTTTTTCATCCAGCCAATTGTCTGACATAGTGGCATACAGAATGCCAAAATAATTCAAAGGGCATTGAATTGCGTTGTAGAGGAGAAATTTGGTGTTTAGTTAGTTCTATGTCAAAAAATCATTGAATCCATACATCAAAGCTTGTGAGAAATGAGCAAATATTTTTGCAGCAATGGAACCCGAGAACAGAATAAGCATATCATAGGGCGGAGAAATGAGAAAGAATAGATATTCACGCAAAGCTGTTGTGACGTGACAGTCGCCAAGTAAAAAGAAAGAAAAGAAAATATGGGAAAAGCAAAGGCGGCTGTAAAAAATATTCTCAATAATAGCAGAGGATAATCTCCGTGACAGAACCCAACTATGTCAAAATTGAAGGCGTAATATATCTAGACTGCATATAGCGGTTGCAAATGAAACCTAAAACGAGGCACCTTGGTGCGTCAATGTTCAAACATGACTTGTACTATATGCAGAAATCAGAATCACCTAACGTTATATAATGATTATTGACGTTCAAGAAAGCCTTAAGAAATATTCGGATATACCAAAATGCAGGTAGATACCATATTATTTGGTACATACTACTGTCATTTTCGAAAATGAAAAATAAACATAAACTGCAACCTGAGGAGGCAATCTATTTCAGTCTCAGGTGTTAAAGGTAGGTAATCGACCAAAACCTCAATATTTTTACAGCTGGTGAGAGGTACTTTCAATTCTTGCAGTTCTCGTAAATGCCCCTAATTCTCATTTTCAATATGTGGTACATCCCTGGGAAAAATCAGTACATCCCTTGTAAGCTAAAAACTTAGATTAAAGGGACTCATTAATTATTGATTTATAGTTCTCACAAAATCAAACGTTAAAATATAAAAAGGTTTTGAAAAAGCAGTGCTTTAGGATCGAATTATTGAAAAACATTAGTATTATAGGGCTTTTTACAACTGAAAGATATGTCACATAAAATGCGCCAAAGCTCCACAACAAGCGTCCAACGTAGATCTCGTATGCCCCTCTGTTTATGGCAGTGTCCATATATATCTAAATTTTATTAATAATTTTGATGATATTCTGAATACAAATATATAATGACTTTACAAGGAATACTTCACAATAGTTATCTTATGTAAATAAATCCAGGATTTAGGAAGTTGTATTATATGGCACATCTAATAGTTCCACAAATTTGCGAATGAAAATGCACACAGTAATAATGGAAAGTGTAAAGCTCCTCGGTAATATACAGGTGCAACCAATACTTGATTCTGTCAACATGAAACAACAAAGCGACTTTTCATGAAAATGAGATCGCAAATGACATATAATTCTGGGTAGAATCGCAAAAGGCTGCTTTCATTCTCGGTAATAATAGGCCTTTGTGCTGGGCAACATTAGGTGATTCTGTTTCTATATGCAGAACAAATACTGGTTTTGGAATCGGCGCGCCAAGGTGTCTACGTTTCGGTTGCATTTGCAACCGGGGTATGCAGTATATGCAGTTTTGACAGGCGGTCTGGACAGGCATATGAGCATACTTTGTATTTTCTCAGATATTTCCTCTTCTATAATAAAAAATGGCACAGTGTAAAAATGATAGTCTTTACAGATGCATTCTTAATTTGAATTCCACGGGACCTCCTCATACTAGTTCTGCGTGCTTTCTAGTTATCCTGATTGAAAAAGCCAGCTTAAAAACTGTCTCTTTAATCAAGACCCCAGGTACAGTAGTCAAATTGTCTTTGATAAGCTCAAAGCGCAAAGAAACAGTCTTTAATCAATGATCCAAAGTCTCGTCGAACTATCACTTGTCCTAAGCGCCCAATGCTGACTACTAAAAGAGGAAAGAGACACCTTCAACTGGACATCAAAGAATTAAGTGTGATAGTATCTTTATCGCTTTAGCCGTGGAGAAATGGCTAAACATCATATGTCTATTCACTTCTATCCTTTACTAAAGCGAGCCAAAAGTAAATATGCTTATAGAGAAAGAAAAGGATAAATTTGAATAAAGTGAAATCAAACAGATAAATGTCTTATTCTCTTAGCTGTACAAATCAGTCTTGATTTAACCTGAATATTTCTGTATACTTTAAAAACGAACCCTTTTGTTCGATCCTGTAGTTCCAGTGTTCTTTGGGGCGTTGTTAGTAATTTGGTTCTGAAGTGATTCCAACAATTGATATGTTTTATTTTGTTACGACGGTTCAGGAAGGCAATGAAGCAAACTTCTAATCTCATAATGGATTTCTAATACTAAAACCTCACTAGACTATCAATACCCTCTTTCACGAAGCTTATAGGTTCAAGCTATACCTTAGGGCTTACGGTACTATATGATTACGTAATCATGTATATTGAGGACACCTATTTTTAGGAAAAACCCCTTAGTTGATAATGTACACTTCCAAATAAATGCATCAAAGAGAAGAGCAGCCTAATATCAACCATTCACCAAAATATTAAACTTTAAAAAGCATTTTCTGATTTTTGGTGCATCAATTTTCACATAGGTATTTTCTGATGTTTCCTTTTTTTTGCAATGAAAAGTCGTATTTAGCCAGAATGTGCGAACTAACACCCATAAATGGTACACCGCAAGTAGGAAAAGAAAAGATAACGTTAGAGATAAGATCACAAAAACAAATTATCGAGTTCTATTTCTCTTGAATATGCCTACCTTAAATTTTAGCTACCTCTATACAGCTATTGATCCATGCTCGATATTACAGTGGCTGGGCTAAATGTTTCATGTTGAGAACAATAAATTTTGATGTTTACAAGATGTAAATAATGATAGGAATAGTTATGTGTTAGTTATAAATATCATTACTGCTATTCAAGATTTATAACTACCACTTACAATGTATTCTCCTCACAGATACCTAATTATATATAATCTTATTATTCATATAATCCTTAGACTTTTTTCTCTTTATTTTTTTATGATTCTTTTTGATTTTTAAACTATCATAGCAGTTGCTTTAATAAAAGTGAATGATAGAAGTTCTAAATCAGACAAGGAAACAAATTATTTGACAAAATAGAAGTTTTTTTTATACTAACCAGAATTTTCATTAAAATATCACCATCAGGACATGATAAATGAAACAAATTCGCCTCATCTAATACTTAAAGGTTCAATTACCTTTTACATAAAGTTGTCTCTGTTTTAGATCTAGAAAATGAGCTTAATGGGATGGCTAAATACAATTTTTCTCTTCTAGCAAAATTCTTACTTCTTTTTGGTCTTGAAATTTTGATTATTTCAGGTTTCTAAAAATCAATTTATTCTGTGAATCAGAATACTAAAAAAATATTGGGGTAACAACTTTTATACCCATTTTCCACTATATTGGAATATATTATAATACTGTTTATAACGTAATTCAAGTATCTCATTATATAGTGTATAAGATGTTGGTAATATAATGTAGTATCACGTATTATATGCGGTAAATTAAATTCAAGATAGTACAATATCATACAACAACTTACTATCAGAAACAAGATTTCAAATACTAAAAGAATCTATGGTAAATTGTCACCTCAAGGTTGAGGACTTTGATCTCCACTTTCTAGTATTCTTTCACTTATTCAATCACGTGATTTACGAATTAATCTTCTACACTATTACTTATAACAATAGTATATTGTTTCAGTCATTTTCTTAATACCTTACAATACTAATATGTGATTCACCTATGTGCTATACTGGTATTCAATAAACTATACTATGAAGGTAAAAAATATACTAACCAACTCACTATAAAGTCACATCCTTATACTAGAGTACATATAGAATAATTATATTAGAACTGAATCGTATTGTCTCTTATACTTTCTTATACTACTATACGATCGCGAACTATACAATCCTATACTATCTCATACTGTTATACAATTATACAATTATTCTATCTTAAAATCATAAACCATAATAATCTTAAAGTATTATACTATCTTATATAATCAGACTATTATACTATCTTTTAATTTAGTTATAAAACTTTTGTCTTGTATTTTTTCCCGTTCATTCTGATCAATCAGAAGGGACTCAAATATTAAAAATAAGCAATTTAGGACTTTTCTTAATTTATACTTTTTAAACATAGTATTTATCAATATTTCGGAAAAATAATTGGAATGCTTAAAATTATAGATGCTTTTCTTTATATATTCTTAGTCTAATCGAATTCAGATTGTAGATTCTTTAAATTTTGTATTTGCTTCTTTCTTTTTTCTATAATTTATAGTTTAGTCATAATAATTATAAGTAAAGCTAAATATAAGAATTGAAAGCTAACTATTAGTAGTATTAAATACGATATTGTATACCTATTATTTTTTAAATATTGTATTGTTATAAAAATTAGAAATTATAGATTCAATTAAACTTTAGGAGATTTACTATACATATATGTCTTTATTTGTTTTATTTTATGATGACTTTTTTTATTAGACAATCTTTCTTTCTTTTTTTCTGTTGTACAATTATAAAAATTCGCAAATAGAGCACAAAATACTGCAAAATACCAAAAAACTACAAAAAAGCTAAGAATCAAGCTTCTACAAAACTTGAAATTTTTCCAAATTAGTAACGCCTCCAAAACTTACTATTGTATCGGTGAAGGTAAACATTTAACACTTAAATTGCATCTTTCATTGATTATATAATCAAACAAAAAGATTGAATCGATGGACAGAAGTATACCTTGATTATGTAATCCGCTCCATAGGATTGAATCGAGAAATGAATATTCTTCATTGATTATGTAATCAGACAAGTGGGAAAGATTAATGAATTGCGAGAGATAAATCTTGATTATGTAATCAAACCCAATTTAATCAATTACTTAGTATTTCTCTGATTACGTAATCAATACCAAGATTCTGTGTAAGTTGCCTTAAGTCCAAAAGTATACAAAATTATTGAACTAGAAAAAGAGAACTAGAATCACTAAATACTAGAATCTCAAATTGATTATGTATTCAGATCTAATACAAAGATTCTTAGTCGCCAAATATACAATTTATAGGCAGCATCAGAAATGACATAATTAAATTTTAACTATTCTCAAAAGGATGTCATAATATATATAGAGAGAAATTGTGAATAATTAACCTGATTCTATGAATATTTAGAATATTTGTAAAGTCAATATAATAACACGAATATTGAGAATATATCAATATTTGTACAAAGTCCATAATAATCTAAAATCATAAGTATTGACTTATATACAAATGAATAGACAAAAGGGCTAGGCTTAATGCTATACGATTATTAGTACTATTTTATTTTACGTCCTACATATTGACTAAATCAATTACTAGTATTAATTAATATTCTTTCTATTAATATATCTTTTAGCTACTTCATAGAGGGAGGGGTTGAATATTATTTGAACTATAATTTTATAATATTATTAATGTATTAAAATTTATATGAGAAAATTGTTAAACATAAACTCCTGCAAAGTAGAGACTATAAAAATTTATACATAAAAAATGAATAATTTAGAATATTTATAAGGAATAGAATTAAAACATAAATGGCAAGATTACTGCCCCCTTTTCAAAGAAAAGTGGCTTTATCTTAGTATTGATATGAAAATTTTTTTATTACTTAATTTGATATTAATGTATTTGTATGAGGTGATAATAATTCTATTAAGTTAAAATCTACCGCATGGAATACATTTAACATAAATCCTAAGTAATTAGTATTAATAAATTTATTTAGATAAAATTTATATACCTTACCCATTGTACAATATTGTAAGAGTAAAAAGATACATAAACATTTACAAGTACATAACAATGATAGAATATAATAATACATAGTAGGTCAGGGGCTTAAATACGAAATCTTGCGTTCTCCTGCGACATTTCCATGAAATGGTGGCAAATATTATAAATCTGGCCTCAAAACGGAAAAAAAAAGCAAGTTCTCTCCTATATTATTTAATAGATCCATTGTCATCTAAAAATACCCTCTGATAATTACGTAATCATCTTACAAAGAAAGTAAAACGACATTGTGCTGCAAATTCAAAAATCACGTGACCTACAGTCGCAAAAGTATAAATTTATACAATTATCTATTCGAATATGTTCTTCCTAAATTCATAGGAACAAATCAATAATGTTAGCAATTAATCTAATTTGGACTATTGCAACGAAAGAAAAAATTTGAAGCCCCGTGGGGGCGTTCAAAAAAAATTATCCAAAATTATTTAAATCAATAGTCGCCACTAAAAAAGAAAGTGGATTAATGGAATAATCAATGCTGCCATACTATGAAACTGGTAGCTAGATCCCAGCGCTTCATATGTTGAAATAATTGGCTTTCCAGGGTTGCTAGATGGTCCAGTAAATGAAGAGCTGGCGCTGGCAATCGAAGTTTCGTGTCCACTAATTGTGGCACAATTTCCTTTATAACAAACCACGGTTGAAGATTGAGTAATCGAAGGTGTGGAGGTTGCGCTGGCTGAATTACCATTTGGAACTGGAGTCTCGCCGGCTGGCTCATTGTGGCCGTTTGGTATTGAAGTCTTTCCAGTTGGTTCACCCTTAGGATATGAAGTCGATTCACTGTTTCCTGTTGGTGTTAAAGTCTTTCCAATTGGCTCACTGTGTTGGTTCGAAATGGAAATTTTTCCTGCTGGCTCACCACCAGGAGTTGAAGTCTTGCCGGTAGGCTGACTGCTTTCTCCTGGACTTGAAGGCTTCCCAGTTGGCTCACCGCTAGGGGTTTTGGTTGGTTCACTGTGTCTTGGTGGAGTGGAAGTATTGCCGGCTGGCTCACAACTTGAAGTTGAAGCTGTTCTGGATGGCTCATTGTTTCTTGTTGGAGTTGAAGTCTCGCCGGAAGGATGACCGGTTTCGCCTGGAGTGGAAACTTTTACAGTTGGCCCACCGCTAGGGGTTGAGGCTTTTCCTGTTGGCACAGAGCTTGGAGCTGAAGTCTTTCCGCTAGGTTCACTTCCTGGAGTTGAAGTCTTTCCAGTTGGTTCACTGTGTTCACTTGGAGTTGAAGCTTCTCCGGTTGGCTCACCTCCTGGAGTTGAAGGCTTGCCAGCTGACCCACCGCTTGGAACTGAAGTCTTGCCCGTTGGTTCACTATGTCCGGTTGCAGTGGAGATCTTTCCACCTGGCTCACTGTATCCTGGTGGAGTGGAAGTTTTCCCTGTTGGCTCCCCGCTCGGAGTGAATGTTTTTCCTGTTGGCTCGGTGTGTCCGTTTGGAGTGGTAGTCTCGCCAGTTGGCTCACTGTATCCGGTTGGAGTTGAAGTCTCGCCAGTTAGCTCACTGTGTCCGGTTGGAGTGGACAGAGTACTCAAATGAGTATCGGAGCTCGAAGACTTCACAGTAGTTCTAGTTGTGTCCAGCAGGGGGCTTTCAGAAATGCTTGGCTCGGAATTATGCGAGCTCGTGCTGCTTGGAGTAGCAGAAGTCACTCTTGGAGGAACTTCGGTAATACTTGTTCCGCTCTCACCAGGACCTGTTTGTGAGGTGTGGTGAGAACTTATTTGTGTAACAGAGGATGTGCTATTTGGAACACTCACACTGCTAGGATGGGAGGAGCTCACATACACCAGTTCTGACAGCGTTGATGGAATCTGTGGTGTGGTTGAATTCCAATAATGGTGACTGCTGAATGGAGGTGGAACGGGTGTGCGTGACTCAGATGATGGAGTTTGGTGATCAGTGGAATGACTAACCGAGACAGACGGACCTGATGAAGTCACGGAACCAGAGCTAGATGGGGCTGGAGTGGACTCAGATGAAGATTCAGATGAAGTCACGGAACCAGAGCTAGAAGGAGCCGGAGTGGACTCAGATGAAGATCCAGATGAAGTCACGGAACCAGAGCTAGATGGAGCTGGAGTGGACTCAGATGAAGACTCAGATGACGACTCAGAGCCAGTGCTAGAAGGAGCTGGAGTCGACTCAGATGAACCAGTGCTAGAAGGCGCTGGAATGAACTCAGATGAAGATCCAGATGACGACTCAGAGCCAGTTCTAGATGGAGCTGGAGTGGACTCAGATGAAGATCCAGTTGATGACTCAGAGCCAGTGCTAGAAGGAGCCGGAGTGGACTCAGATGAAGATCCAGATGACGACTCAGAGCCAGTGCTAGAAGGAGCCGGAGTGGACTCAGATGAAGATCCAGATGACGACTCAGAGCCAGTGCTAGATGGAGCTGGAGTGGACTCAGATGAAGA